>CM021107.1:217625690-217724929 GCA_007115665.2 Sequoiadendron giganteum | reverse complement strand
GAGAGGGAGAGTGGGAGAGTGGGAGGGAGAGGGAGTGGGAGAGAAAGAGGGAGAGAGGTAGGGAGAGGGAGTGGGAGAGATGGAGATAGAGAGGGAGGGAGAGTGGGGGAGAGTGGGGCAAAGATAGAGTGGGATAGAGTGGGAGAGAGTGGGAGAAAGAGATAGTGGGAGAGATGGAGATATAGAGGGAGGGAGAGATGGAATAAGAGAGAGAGATAGAGGGTAGAGGTTTAACCTCAACCCTTAAACCCTAAACTCTAAAACCATCTACCCTCTACCCTCTACCCTCAACCCAATACTCTCTACCCTAAACCCTAATCCCTCAACCCCTATAGCCTCTACTCTATAACCTCTTAATCCCTCAACCCTAAACCCTAAACCCTTAAACCCTAACCCATAAACCCTCTACCCTCTACCGTTAATCCTCTAACCTCTACTCTCAACCCAAATCCTCCAACCCTTAAACCCACTTAGTAAACTCTCTACCCTAATCCCTGAACGCTCTTGACCCTTAAACCCTCAACCCTCAATTCTCAACTCTCAACCCTTAATCCGTCAACCTTCAATCCTTAAACCCTAAACCCTCTACCCCTATACCTCTACCCCTTACAATGGACCTTGAACCTAATCCTTCAACCATATACCCTCAAACCTATACCCTAAACCCTCTACCCTCAACCAAGTAAACCCTTAAGCCTCAACCCTTAAACTCAAATCCCTCAACCCCTATACCCTCTTAACCCCTCAACCCTTAAACCCTAATCCTGCAACCCCTATATCCTCTTAATCCATCAACCCTTAAACCCTAATCCCTCAACCCCTATACCCTCTTAATCCCTCAACCCCTATACCCTCTTAATCCCTCAACCCTCAAACTTCAACCTTTAAACCCTAATCCCTCAACCCCTATACCCTCTTAATTCCTCAACCCTCAACCCTTATCCCTCAACCCTCAACCCTTGAACCCTAATCCCTCAACCTCTATACCCTCTTAATCCCTCAACCCTCAACCCTTAAACCCTAAGCGCTCAACCCCTATACCCTCTTAATCCCTCAACCCTCAACCCTTAAACCCTAATCTCTCAACCTCTATACCCTCTACTCTATAACCTCTTAATCCCTCAACCATAAACCCTAAACCATTAAACCCACTTAATAAAATCTCTACCCTAATCCCTCAACCCTCTTGACCCTTAATCCCTCAACCTTCAACCTTTAAACCCTAATCCCTCAACCCGTATACCCTCTTAATTCCTCAACCCTCAACCCTCAACCCTTCAACCCTAATCCCTCAACCCCTATACCCTCTTAATCCCTCAACTCTCAACCCTCAACCATTAAACCATTAAACCATAATCCCTCAACCCCTATACCCTATACTCTATAACCTCTTAATCCCTCAACCCTCAACCCTAAGCCCTTAAACCCTAACCCTCTACCCTCTACCCTCTAGCGTCAATCCTCTAACCTCTACTCTCAACCCTAATCCCCCAAACCTTAAACCCACTTAGTAAACTCTCTACCCTAATCCCTCAACCCTATACCCTATACATTAAAACCTCAACCCTCAATTTTGAACCCTCAACCCTTAATCCCTCAACCCTCAATCCTTAAACCCTAAACCCTCTACCCTCAACTAAGTAAACCCTTAACCCTAAACCCTTAACCCTCAACCCTTAAACCCTAATCTCTCAACCCCTATACCCTCTACTCTATAACCTCTTAATTCCTCAACCCTAAACCCTATACCCTTAAACCCTAACCTGTAAACCCTCTACCCTCTACCCTCAACCCTAATCCCCCAACCCTTAAACCCACTTAGTAAAATATCTACCCTAATCCCTCAACCCTCTTGACCTTTAAACCCTCAACCCTTAAACCCTTAAACACTCAACCCTAAACATTTGACCCTCAACCCTCAACCCTTAAACCCTAAACTCTAAAATCCTCTGCCCTCTACCCTCTACCCTCAACCCAATACTCTCTACCCTAAACCCTAATCCATCAACCCTAGTCCCTCAACCCTTACACCGTTAAATCCAAGAAAAATCTCTATCCTAATCCCTAAACCCTCAACCTTTAATCTCTCAACCCTTATAACCTCTACCCTATATATTGGACCCTCAACCCTAATCTCTCGACCCTATACCCTATACCCTATACCCTCAACCCTCAACCCTCAACCTTAAATCCTCAATCTTTAACCCTCAACCCTTCAACCCTAAAATATTAAACCCTCTACCCTCTACATTAAACCCTCAACCCTCAATTCTCAACCCTCAACCATTAATCCCTCAACCCTCAATCCTTAAACCCTAAACCCTCTACCCCTATACCCTCTACCCCTTACATTGGACCCTGAACCTAATCTTTCAACCATATACCCTCAAACCTATACCCTAAACCCTCTACCCTCAACCAAGTAAACCCTTAACCTTAAACCCTTAACCCTAAACCCTTCAATCCTAAACCCTTAGACCTTCTATCCTATACCCTCAACCAAATACCCTCTACCCTAGAAACCATCAACCCTATAGGTCCTCCACCCTAATCTATCAACCCTATACTCTCAACCCCTATCACTTTCTCTCTATCTATACTTATCACCTCTCCCTCCCTCCCTCCTACCCTCTCCAATTGTCTCTATCTACCATCTCCCTCTTTCTACGCACCTTTTGTTCAATCAATCCCTACCACACTCTCTTGCTCCCTCTATCCATCTCTCTTTATGTCCCTCCCACTCTCTCCCACTCTCTCCCTCTCTCTCATGTCTCTCCCTCCCACCCCCTCTCTCTCAAGTCTCTCCCTCTGGCAACCTACCTAGGTAACTCTCTCTCTGTCTCTCTCCCCTCTCTCTATCTATCCCTTCCACCCTACCTAGATAAGTCCCTCTCAATCCACTTCACTCTTTCTCTACCTCTATCAGGTCACTACCTCCCACACCCTCTCCCTCTCCCAAGTCTCTCACTCACACTCCCTCTCTCTCCCACTCCCTCTCTCTCACACTCCCTCTCTTTCACACTCCTTCTCACTACCTATCTCTCAAGTGTCTCCCTCTCACCCCCCTCACACTCTCAAGACTCTCCCTTTGGCACCCTACCTACATAACTCTCTTTTTCTCAATGTCTCTCTCTCTCCCTCCTCTCTCTCTCCATATCTCTCAATTCTCTCTCTCCCACCCCCCTCTTTCTCTCCCTCCCTCTATCCCTCCCACCCTACCTAGGTAAGTCCCTCTCACTCCAACCCCTTCTCTCCAACTCCCTCTCTCTTAAACTCTCACTTCCACCCCCTCTCCATCTCTCCAGACTCTCTCTCTCTCTAAATTCTCCCTCCCTTTAAATACATACATAAATACATACATACAAGCATAATACATACGTACATATAATCCTACATCCATACAAGCATACATACATGTGTAGGTACAATCTTACATACATACATATAATATATATGCATTGATACATGCAGGCATACGTACATACATACAAGCATACATGTAAATACAAACATACAAATATATCAGCATACATTCAATATACTGATATTTAAAAAAAAGGAAATAACGTGAGCATGTTATAATGTGCTCGCGTTATGTCTTAGTTGACATGTTTCCTGCAAAAGCAAAAACAATGTCAAAATTGAAATATAACGTGAGTGCGTTATATCTTGCTTTGGGAATTCCCAAGCCTTAGGCTTGGTGTTTTCCTTAGAATACCAACCCAAAGGCTTGGAAGGAATTCCCAACGAATAGAGACGCGTTTTTAAAAAATCTACCATATTTCACATAATTGAGTTCGTGTTCATCGTCAAGATTGCACATGGTTCAATATCAAAAAAATTGAACACATGGGTAATGTTGGGTTCTCTCTTATCTATCCAACGATGTAATTTTTTTCACTTTTTGAAAATGTTAAGCCTTTCATCCATAATTTATTTTATTTGTATGTATTTTTTTTGCCAAAAAGCAGTGTTTGGTATTTTTTTCGTTATAAATTAACCGTTCATTGAATTTTCAAATAAATTACATTTTTATAAACTAGACTCCATTCTACAAATTTTAAAAATAAAAAAATAAAAAAATTCAATTAGTATCCAAAAATTGTAGGGGTAGCACGACCAAAATTCTATTTTTTCAGGAAATGTCCACTTTGAAAATTAGTAAAAAAACAAATATTCATTAAAAAATTATCAGAAAAAACGTGCATCAACTACATACTGTTAGCTAACTTCTAACCATTGGGATTTTAAAAATACTAAAAAAAAGTTCAGCGTACGAGGGTTGTACAAGAGTTGCTATGTTATGTTTTTCTGACAAAAACAACACCAATTTTTGTATGTCCCTCTTTTGAATCCCTTAATATCAACCATTTTAAAAATAAATTAGTAGTTTAGAAATTAGACTCGGAGTACTTCGATCCTTGTTTTTGTTCCATCTCAAAATCTTGAGTGTAACTATCCTCAATTTCACGTCCAAGGTCAGTATTTCCTAATTTCAGAAAAAAGCTATCCACTCAAGTCCCCTTTTTGGGAACCATCTTGGTGCACTTACCCTCAACTCATCAAGCTTTAGTGAACTGATCTTAAAATTTTCCTTGTATTCATTTGCAGTAGTAAGTTCATTCCTGAGAACAACAATCTTCTTACCAAGTTCTTCTTCATTGTTTCTGAAATGTAGCAGTTCACTCTCCAATTGTGTGAATTCTCCATTTATTCTTTTGCATTCATCAAATTTATCCTTTAAGGACTGAGCAAGATTCTCTTCATTCTTCTTCCTTTCTTCAATCTCTTTAGTCAGCTTCATTACCATAGATTCAATCTCATGTTTTAAAGAAGCATTGTTTCTGGCAAGCTTTTCACATTCTTCAGTTATTTCCTTCAAGGTCTAATTCAAGTGATCATCATCAATGTTTTCACTCTCTTGTTGTTGTATCTGGTCATAGAGATCCTTCCTCTTTTCTCTAGATTTAACAATCTGATCCTTCAATGATTGAATAAATTTCTTAACATCCCTAAGATTTTCTTTCAATTCCTGTACTTCTTCTTTAGACTGTTCAAGGTCATCAAGTGCCACCAAAAGCTATTGCTGAAGACTACCAGAGTCCATTACATTTCAAGATCCACCTCAAGCTGCTAAACTTCCTCTGAGGAACCAGAAGCTTTGATACCAATTATTGGACTTGAGGGAACACTGAGAGGGGTGGTGAATCAGTGTTCAACAAATCTTAACTTTGTTACTCTGAAACTTAAACCATTTTGTCATTACATTAAAAGAAATATGCAAGCATTCAAAGGAAACATTCATAACACCATGACATAAAGATTTTTGTGTGGAAACCTTGTTAGGGGAAAAACCATGGTGGAGGTTAATCCATAATTTGAGTACTCAAATAAAGTTTTACAAAAGAGAATGCACTTGCATTCAGGCACACTGCCTAGAGCTCATTGCTCAAAGGGAAAGCTCACTGCCTTACAAAAGTTTAGATTAAAACCATATAAAGGATGAACTAAGATAGTAGCATCTATTCATGCTAGGTTACAGTTCCGGTGAAGCACATAGATTTGATTATGGATCTTCTTTCTGATTCTGCACTTCAATCTACTCCGCTCTACTCTTTTTTGCTCTTTGCATCACACATAGAAAAATTCGCACTATTAATCTTTGAATTTTGCACCATATTCACATTCCATATATTCACTATCTTGACACACTTCTCCACATTTGACACCCTCAAAATGATAAAACCGATCACATATATATATATATATCCGTTATCAAGGATTTGATCATTCTTATGTCGGCTAGATCCACCACTAATTCTTTATGCACATCCTCCAAAGTCAGTTAAGACAAAGAGAGGACCTAAAAAAATATATTTCAAACATAAGAATATTTAATTAATTACTCCTTATACATCTGTGATTACTATATTCGTCAGGTCGGCCTTCTAGCATAGATAATCAACAAATTAGTGTACTGGATCTCCTAGATTGTGTACCAGTGAATGCACATCAGCATATCTCATGAATAATGCAATAAAAACATCAAAAAACCTTCCAAAAATATCCACAACCCAAAATAATAGTCTGGTGAGATGTTCAAATCAACTTTTATGCTTATAACTGGATGCCCTATTCTTCATATTGTTCTGCCAGTGTAAGCCAAAATTGTATTGTAGATCGGATGCATGGCTTAGGTTGCCATCAATGACAACACTTACAAGCCATATGCCAACAGGTGTAAATAAAGTCTTGTACCTAGTTAATTCATTACTAGGGCACTTATTTACATGTTAAGTTTACTTAGGTCCTAGGAAGGAATCTTTCTAGAAGGTATTAGTTGTCATTAGTTGTTATCTTATCTTTTGACTTGTTTCACATGTGACCTAGGTAAGTGTGATAAGTTGTCTCATGTCATATGATTAAGACACTTGTCATAATCCTATGAAATCTTGTATCTCACCTTGAATATATAACCAAGGGGTCTCTACTACAACACATCAACATTGAATCATAATTGATGAGAATATAGTTTATTCTTGTCATATGCATATTCTCTCTTGTGCTTTCTATTTGGCCTCAAGATCTTGGCAAGCTATCTCTATAGCGATTTCTAAAAAAATATCAAGAAGAATAAGGTTAAATTAGTTGATGACATAGTGATTTAATTAAATAATTTGAGATTATTTAATTAATAAAGGAAAATAGAGTTAATGATATAAATGACGTTAAAAAGGGGATTAATGATGTTAATGAGATGAAATGTAATAGTGATAGTGAAAGTGATGTCAATAATGGAAAAATAATGTTTAGGATATGTGATATTCATTAGGTCATTTTTACATGTCTGCAGTTTAATGACCAATTGAGAATCACCAAATATGCAATTGTGTTGAACACCTAAGGATAAATTTGCACGTATTCCATAAATTAGGGCATCATACTTTGCAATGTTGTTTGTACATAGGAATTTTAGATGGTAAGATAAGGGAATATGGTTTCTTGAAGGTGGTTTTAATATAACCCCTACTCCGGAGCCAATTCGACACTTAAACTATCAAAGTACAATTCCCATGTCTCCTTTTCATTTTTCAACACACTATCATTAGGGGATGAGTCCATATTAGGTAACATTAATGGAGAAGAAGCATCAACTAATTGGTTAGTCAAGGCTTGTCCTTTGATTTCCTTTTGGGAGACAAATTTAAGATCAAACTCAATTAACAACATAACCCATTTAGCTAAGTGTCTTGATAATGTTTTTTTAGCAAAGAGATGTTTTAGACCATCAAATTTGTAACCACATGCACTTCCACATTTAGTAAATAGTGTCTCAAATTACTAGTAGCAAACACAAGGTCCAAACATTTTTTTTCTATCATTGTGTATCGAGTTTCGTAATCACTTAAATTTTTGCTAATGTAATAGACAAGATGTTCTTTACCATTATCATCTTGTTGAGCCAACAGTGTTGCTAGAGCATGGGTAGATGTTGATATATAAAGAATGAAATGTTTTCCTTGAATAACAGGTTGTAAAACAAGAGGATTAAATAGATACTCTTTCAAAATTTCAAAAGCTTGTTTACAATACTCATTCCATTTAAATTTTGATTCCTTCTTAAGAATTTATGTAAAAGAAAAAGTATGATCCACCAAAGATGCTACAAAATGGGGAATATCTTGAGTCCTTTATTGTAAAGTACATAATTGAGAAAATTTGTTTGGAGGTGGCATGTTGATGATAACATCAATCTTCTTTATTTCCACCTCAATGCCTTAGTGAGACACTATAAAACCCAAAAAAAATTCACTATCCACACCAAAGACACTTATTTTGGATTCAATCTCATGTTGTACTTATGCATTCTTTTAAAGATCTTTTGCAAGATTTTAGCATTGTCTTGATGAGTTAAGGATTTAGCGAGAATATCATCAACACAATCTTCCAAAATTTTATGTAAGTAATCATGAAATATCAATTTCATAGCCCTTTGATATGTTGTGCCAACATTCTTTAATCCAAAATGAATCACAACCTTGTTGAGCTTCTCTTTTGGTATTTGTCCTTGATGAAAATATTGTGTTTCAGATTGACATCTTTGTGGTTGATTATTAGTTGCACTATTTATATTTTGTCTTGGTTTTGACTTTGACATTATGATGTTTGTTTTGATGGTACTGATCTCTTGACTCCTTGTACAGATTATAAGGAATCGTGTTTATAGGATAATGTTTCCATGTTCAAGTGGTATAATTCTGGTTTGACATTTTGTGCTACTGGGCTACAGTGATCGACAGGTTTATGTGGTATTGGCATGTTCAGATTTCTAACATCATGGCATTGATAATTTTTTTGAACTATATTAGAGTTGCATTTTTCTATTCAGCCTCATTCAGGTAATTCTTTCAGTTAACTTGGTTTTTGGAATCATCAAATGGAGTTGGTTTTTAGATTTAAGAAAACCCTATCGGGTTTCCTTAATCAATTGATATTCGCATGGAATTAGACCTTATTACATTTCAAAAGGCATTGGGTATATCAAGATTTATGTCATGGTAAATGGATTTGATTAAAGGTCATTTATGATATTGGGTCTAATGGTTGATAATTCACTAGGCCTTAAGGCCGACAACAGGTATGAGTGTTTTGATTATTTAAAAGCCACTATGAAAGTGACATGGTTTTGAATTCTTGGTAACAATGATGATTAAGGAATTCAACATGTTAATAAGATAAGGAAATCATTGTAATGTTTTAATTATGGTGTTAGTTTATTGCATGGTTGAAGTTGATTAAGTCAGATTGCATTTACTGCAGACTTGAAATGGTATTATGACTTGAAAAGTCATCGATTATTTTGCTAAGGAAATTTAAGTCATTCTTTTTTCTTTACAAGCTCGAGGGTTTGGAAACCTAACTTGGCCACCACCATAGAGATCTTCTCACAACCGTTACTCAGTTTTTTTGTTGCCTTACTGCAACTCTTTGACAATGAATGGGACTCTTTGTAAGATCCTCTCCATGGTCGATATCTTTGTTAGTCTTTTGTCTCTGGGTGAAAGCTCGAACCTGGAAGAAGTCTTTGCTGCTTTGCTACTCTGCCGGACTAGTAAATATCTCCATGTTAGATTCTCTATCGTTTCTCCTCAGGTATTCACCTTATCATCTTATTTTTGAGGAACCATTACTTCTATTGGCACAAAAATTGAAGACAAGTGTTTTCTTTTTTCTGAAAAATGCTCAAATGGGTTTATTTTTTTCATGGTCATAAATAATGCATGTCGGTTACTAATAATCTGAAATGCATACCCAAATATTTTATCACATCATTTCTTCTCCTGCTTTAAGGGATGGTGTTTTCGTTGATGGGTAATCATGATACTTTAGTATTTCTTTTGGAATCAGTGGTTGTTGTTCTTGGGTGCAAAATAATGGGTTTTTCAGTTACATTTTCTATTGCAGCAGTACTCAAGGGCATTTTTGTGCATGGTATATATTACTTAATTTTGTTTCCATTAGCAATTGCCAATGCAAGCTCCTTGTGTGGACAGGGTTCAGTCTTCTTTCTAAAAATTCACTTTCCTTTACCATTCTGTCAGAAACAAACCTCCATGATGAGCACTTCTCAAAATCACTGAAATTCCTAGCAAGATGGTTCGACAGAAGTTGGGTACATAAAATTTACCTCTGTTGTTTTTGAAAAATGAGAAAGAAGTTATTGTGTTGTAATTTATTAAGATGTAATGATGAAATATATGTAAGAAGAAAAAAATAGTTAGATTAGTTTTTGAGATTTATGAAAAACAAAGATAAAGTGTTAACTGATTTGCAGAACTATGAGAAATGACTATGAAATATAATGAAAACTAGTGTGAGTACATCATACCATTGTATTGAATAAATGTTGAGTTTTGAGATTGAAAATCTGGAATCTATGTTCAATATCAAGTTGTCTTAAAACTTGATAATGGCTGGAATTCTGAAGGTTCATTCTTGAACCTTGAGGATTTTAGGCATTGTCTGTCAAGAGGCTCTTGAGAGAAAAGAGAGAAATAGAGAGATCCTCTATATCATTGTATGTCTTACTAAAAATAGAAAAGGGTTTGGTGCTCCTTGAAATTGGTATTTCAAACTGAGGGGTTGGTGCTCCTTGAGTTGGTGCTCAGAAATCAGCCTATAAAGCATTGTTAAAAGTGGTTATTAAAATAAAATCCTAGAAAGGTAGCAGTTTAGGAGTGGTTTTTCTACCCCAGGAAGGTTTTCAATTTGACATATCTTGTGTCATTTTTCTTATCTATGGTTCATTTGATTCATTGCACGAATGCTTTAATATGCTATATTTCACTATCATACTTCTCATTTTAGTTATATGTGATTGCATTCAATACATGAATGAGTTTATCATTGATAAATGAGAACATAAATCTGTTTTATTTCAGTTTTAGTAAAATTTGTCAAAATAATTAATGACATTGATTCAACCCCCCCCCCACCCCTCTCAGTTTATTTTTCACTCCAACAATTGGTATCAAAGCATAGGGTCCTCTGATAGGTCTATCCAACCTAGGATTTATTTTGGCCTTGGAGTCTGTTCAAAATGTTTCAAGCTCATGAAGGCACATCCATGACTAGAGCTCCATTATTTGATGGAATTGATTATGTATTCTAGAAAATAAAAATGGAGACTTATTTAATTTCCATTGACCTCGATGTGTGGAGCATAGTGTTAATAGGGTACACTATACCAACTACTTTGCCCACAAATTCTTATGAAAAGAAAAGATATGAAACTAATATAGAGAAAAACATGCTCTCTTATGTGCTCTGACTAAAGATGTCTTTATCAAAGTCATGCACTACAACTCTGCTAGGGATATATGGATTAAACTTGAAACTATCTATCAAGGAAATGAAAAAGTTAAACAGTCAAAAGTCCTCACTCTAAAACACCAGTTTGAAGAAATAAAAATGAGGGACGATGAAAAAGTAGCTGATTACTTTTTGAGAGTTGATGAAATTGTCAATGCTATGAAGGGTCTGGGAGAAGAAGTAAAATAATTTGATGTTGTAACTAAGGTCATCAGAACCTTACCAAATTTTTTTGAAGCTAAAGTCTCTACTCTAGAAGAGAAGAAACACCTTGACCAACTTACCCTAGATAGCCTACAAGGCACTCTAATTGCCTATGAAATGAGAATCAGTAAAAACAATTCCTCTGCAAAAGAAACTGCCTTTAATATTGAAAGGAAAGAAAAAGATGAGGCTATTGAATCAGAATTTTTTGATTCCAAAGAATCCCACTTTGTTAGAAAGCTCAAAAAGGGATCTAGAAAATATAAGGGAAAACTTCCTTTCAAATGTTTTAACTTTGGTAAAATAGGACACTTTGTTGCAAAGTGCCCCTATGGTGATCTGAATGGTGACAATGAGAAATCTGAAAAACTGCCAAAGAAAAAGGCCTATAGACCTAAACACAAATTCAACCTCAAAAATAAGAAGAGTATGTTCAACAAAAATGAAACAGACACTAAATCTGAAGATTCTTTAGATGAAGAAGATGAAAACCTATTCATGGCTGAAATCATTCAGCAAAAAGATACTAATAGCAATGATGCTGAAGTTGGCAAAGTGGATCTTGAAGGTGAATTGAAATGTGCATTAAAAGAGCTAAGAAAACTTAAAAAACAAATGTGTTCTCAAGAACAAAATTCTGCTCAAGCTGTTGCACAAGAGCAACTCACAAATCAAGAGATAGTCTCCTTGAAGACTCAACTTGAAGAAGCCAAGAGAGTTGAGGATTGTCTTTGTATTGGCTTAAATCATAAAGATCAAGAGATTCAAAAACTTGAACATGAAATTTTTGATCTTAGGAAGACCATTGAGATGTATGAGAGTACTCTAAAACTGAATGACATGCTCAGTAAGCAAAAATTGAACAAGAACAAAATAGGTATTGGATTCATGAAGGGTGAATGTTCAAATGATAGTACAAAGGATAATATTGTTACTAGAAACAAATGTTCTGAATCTAATCATCCTATTTCTAATAAGGATCATGTTCATCCTTTTAGGAATAACAAAATATCATATAATTCTCACCCTTTTTTTTATGGGTACTGTTATTTATGCAACAGATTTGTCCACAAAGTGAGCTCTTGTAGGTTTATGAATCCTAGAACATCTAAATTTGGTCATAGGAAATATCTTGGCTTTTCTAGACAGGTTAGATGCTTCAAATGCAATTTCCATGGGTCATTATGCTAAGCAATGCAAAGCTGATCTGCAAAATAAACAGCAGAAAATAAAAAAGGTTTGGAAACCTAAAAACTGTCAACAACATAGAACAAACTATGTTAGTTCAAACAAATTTCCATTCCAAGAAAAAGGACTTATGGGTCCTAGATAGTGGTTGTTCAAACCACATGACTGGTGACAAAGAAAAATTCACTAATCTTGAAGATTATGTAGATGGATATGTGAATTTTGGAGATAATTCAGGTATACAAATCAAAGGTAGAGGGTCACTTCTTCTGAATGAGGACACTCCTATCTACAGTGTGTATTACGTATAAGGTTTAAAGAAGAATCTTCTAAGTGTCAATCAAATCTATGATAGTGGCTATAATGTTTTGTTCACTTCACAGGGATGTGAGATTAAAAATAAGCTTGGAAAGGCTATTGCTGTTGGAAGAAGGACTAAGGGAAACATTTACAATCTTCTTGACACATCTGGAAATGAAAACAATCAATGTATGTGCTTAATGAGTCAAGTTGAAGAAATTTGGTTGTGGCACAAGAGACTAGGTCACATTAACTTTGACAATATGGCTAGGATCAGCAAAAATCAGAATGTAAGAGGTTTGTCTATTTTAAGAAAACCTGAAAATGCAATTTGTAAAGAATGTCTCAAAGGAAAGAAAACAAAGGCAAGCTTTAAATCTAAAGAACATTCTTCTACTAGGCCTTTGGAACTTGTTCATACAGACTTATGTGGTCCTACAAGGACTAGATCTATCAATGGTGAGAAATATTTCATGATATTTGTTGATGACTACTCGCGTATGGTATGGGTTACTTTTCTCAAGCATAAATCTGAAGCTTTTGAACGCTTTAAATTCTTTAGAAAAATGGTTGAAAGGGAGTTAGATTTAAAATTGAAATGTCTAAGATCTGAAAAATGTAGTGAATTCACCTCACAAGAATTCATTGACTACTGTGAAAGACATGGCATAAAAAGACAATATGTTGCTTCCAGAACACCTCAATAGAATGGGGTTGTTGAGAGAAAGAACATAACTGTAAAAGAGATGGAAAGGACTATGCTGGATGAAGCAAAACTGCCAAACATATACTGGAAAGAAGTTGTTCATACAACTGTCTATATCTTGAATAGAGTACAAATAAGAGTGAAATCCAATTTCACTCCATATGAACTATGGTATGGTAAATCTGCCTCAATTAAATATTTCAAAATATTTGGCTATAAATGTTTTATCAAGAGAGATTATGATAACTTAGGTAGCTTTCAATCTAAGTCTGATGAAGGTATCTTTTTAGGATACTCTACTCATGTAGCAAAGCTTATAAATTCTTTAATAATAGGCTAAATAAGATTATTAAATCTGTCAATGTCAAATTTGATGAAAATCTACTTTTAAATGTTGAACCTATGTAGGATGATGAGGAAGAAGAATTTGAACTTGAAATAAATTCAGAAGGCTTTGAAATAGCAAAGCCTGAAGTAGAATCAACAAGTCCTAAACCAGCTAAAGCAAATTCTAAGAATGTTGAAACAAGTCCTGAAAAATGTGTAACAAAAACCCCTTCAAAATCTCTTGCTAGAAACCATCCTAAAAATCTGATTATCGGAGATAAATCTGCAGGAGTTCAAAAAAGGAGAAGAACTATTAACTTTGATGAAAAAGCTCACATAGCTGAGCTTACTACTTTCTTTTTAATTACACAGTTTGAGAAAAAAAAAATTGATGAATGTTGGCTTAATGCTATGCAGGAGGAAATAGATCAAATTGAGAAAAATCATACTTGGGAGTTAGTCCCAAGACCAGATGACAAAAATGTCATAGGAGGAAAATGGATATTCAAAAACAAACATGAAAAAATGGTCATGTTGTTCACAACAAGGCTAGATATGTTTGTAAAGGATATGCTCAATAAGAAGGTATTGACTTTGGTGAAACCTTTGCACCTGTAGCTAGACCTGAATCTATTAGAATATTCTTGGCTTATTTTGTATTCAAAAACTTTACTGTATATCAAATGGATGTCAAAAATACTTTTCTGAATGGTTATTTGGATGAAATTTATATAGAATAACATGAAGGGTTCATTTGCAAAAACAAGCCTAATCATGTTTACAGGCTGAAAAAGGCTTTATATGGCCTAAAACAAGCTCCTAGAGGTTCGTACTCCAGACTAGACAGTCATTTAATTTCAAAAGGTTTTATTAGAGGAGGTGTAGACAACAATCTCTATGTTAAAATTGAAGCTTTTGATATTTTGGTTGTTGAAATCTATGTTGATGATACTATCTTTGGCTGCAACAATATTGCTTTGAGTAAAAAATTCTCTCAGAACATGGAATATGAGTTTGAAATGTCAATGTTGGGAGAGTTAACCTTCTTCTTAGGTCTTCAAATCTCTCAACTTGAAACTGGTATTTTCATCTCTCAAACAAAATATGCAAGAGAGATGCTAAAGAAAAATCAAATGGATGAAGGTCATCCAGTTAGCACTCCAATGGTTACCGGCTGCAAACTCAACAAGGTTGATGATTCTCTTGCTGTAAATCCAACTGAGTATAGGTCAATGATAGGAAGCTTGCTATATCTAACAACCTCTAGACCTGACATAATGTAGGAAGTTTGCATGGTTGCAATATTTCAGTTATCTCCTAAGAAATCTCATATTAATTCTATTAGAAGGATTCTTAAATATGTTCAGGGCACTCTTGATTATGGACTCTGGTTTCCTAGAAGCAATGATTTTTCTTTAGTTGCATATACTGATGTTGACTGGGCTGGTTGTCTGGATGATAGGAAAAGCACCAATGGTGCTGCTTTCTTTCTTGGTGATCGATTAGTGGGATGGCACAACAAAAAACAACAATCTATTTCACTCTCCACTGCTGAAGTAGAATATATTGTTGCCACCTCTTGTTGTACTCAAGTAATCTAGATGTCACAAACACTATCTGACATGGGTATTGAAATTCCTAAACCTATTTCTATTCGGTGTGATAATACTAGTGCGATTAATATCTCAAAAAATCATGTTATGCACTCTCGCACTAAACACATTGTTATTAAATTTCACTTTCTTCATGAAAAGGTGCTAGCCAATGAGGTTTTTGCGCAATATGTTCCTACATAAGCATAGGTAGCTGACATCTTTACTAAGCCTTTGGCTAAAGAGGTATTTGAAAGCCTTCGATCTAGATTGAGAGTTATCTCTCAATCCTTGCTATCTTAATACTCTATCTCGATGATAGAGGGAGCTGGTCAGCTCTCTTTGCAGCTCATACTTAGCTGCTCCATTTGTATATCTACAACTTCTTAACATTTTATTGTTGTCTTTGCTTTATCCTTGTGACAAAAAGGGGGAGAATTATGAGCTCTTGGTTCTGGTTCAGTATTTTGGTTTGGTGGCTCATGATTTTTTGCCATCAAGGACAAAGGGGGAGTCTGTTGAGCTTCTCTTTTGGTATTTGTCCTTGATGACAATATTGTGTTTCAGATTGACATCTTTGTGGTTGATTATCAGTTGCACTATTTATATTCTGTCTTGGTTTTGACTTCGACATTATGATGTTGGTTTTGATGGTACTAATCTCTTGACTCCTTGTGCAGATTATAAGGAATCTTGTTTACATGATAATGTTTCCATGTTCAAGTGGTATAATTTTGGTTTGAAATTTTGTGCTACCGGGCTACAATGATCGACACGTTTATGTGGCATTGACATGTTCACATTTCTAACATTATGGCATTGATAATGTTTTTGAACTACATCAAAGTTGCATTTTTTCTATTCAGCCTCATTTAGGCAATGCTTTCAGCTAACTTGGTTTTTGGAATCATCAAATGGAGTTGGTTTTTAGATTTAAGAAAACACTATCGAGTTTCCTTAATCAATTGATATTGGCATGGGTATATGGCACATTGATATTGGCATGGAATTAGACCTTATTACATTTCAAAAGGCATTGGGTATATCGGGCTTTATATCATGACCTAAATGGATTTGATTAAAGGTCATATATGATATTAGGTCCAATGCTTGATAATTCACTAGGCCTTAAGGCCGATAGCAGGTATGAGTGTTTTGATTATTTAAAAACCACTATGAAAGTGACATGGTTTTGAATTCTTGGTAACAATGATGATTAAGGAATTCGCCATGTTGATAAGACAAGGAAATCATTTTAATGTTTTAATTATGGTGTCTATTTATTGCATGGTTGAAGTTGATTAAGTCAGATTGCATTTTCCGCAGACTTGAAATGGAATTATGACTTGAAAAGTCATCGCTTATTTTTCTAAGGAAATTTAGGTCATTCTTTTTTCTTTACAAGCTCAAGGGTTTGGAACCCTAACTTGGCCGCCACCATAGAGATCTTCACACAACCGTTACTCAGTTTTTTTGTTGGATTACTGCAACTCTTTGACAACGAATGGGATTCTCTGTAAGATCCTCTCCATGGTCGATATCTTTGTCAATCTTTTGTCTCTAGGTGAAGACTTGAACCTGGAAGAATTCTTTATTGCTTTGCTACTCTATCGGTCTAGTAAATATCTCCATGTCAGATTCTCTATTGTTTCTCCTCAAGTATTCACCTTATCATTTGATTTTTGAGGATCCGTTACTTCTATTGGCACAAAAATTGAAGACAAGTGTTTTCTTTTTTCTGGAAAATGCTCAAATGGGTTTATTTTTTTCGTGGTTAGAAATAATGCATGTCGGTTACTAATAATCTGAAATGCATACCCAAATATTTTATCACTTCATTTATGCTCCTGCTTTTATGGATGGTGTTTTCATTGATGGGTAATCATGATACTTCAATCTTTCTTTTGGAATCCGTGGTTGTTATTCTTGGGTGCAAAATAATGGGTTTTTCGGTTACATTTTCTATTGTACTAGTACTTGAGGGCATTTTTGTGCATGGTATATATTGCTTAATTTTGTTTCCATTAGAAATTTCCTATGCAGGCTCCTTGTGTGGACAGGGTTTAGTCTTCTTTCTAAAAATGCACTTTCCTTGACCATTCTGTCAGAAACAAACCTCCATGATGAGCACTTCTTAGAATCACTGAAATTCTTGGCAACATGGTTCGACAAAAGTTGGGTACATAAAATTTACCTCTGTTGTTTTTGAAAAATGAGAAAGAATTTATTGTGTTGTAATTTTTTGAGATGTAATGATGAAATATATGTAAGAAGAAAAATAAAGTTAGATTAGTTTTCGAGATTTATGAAAAACATAGAGAAAGTGTTAACTATTTTTCAGAACTATGAGAAATGACTGTGAAATATAATGAAAACCAGTGTGAGTACATCACAACCATTGTATTGAAGAAATGTTGAGTTTTGAGATTGAAAAACTGGAATATATGTTCAATATCAAGTTGTCTTAAGACTTGATAATGGCTGGAATTTTGAAGGTTTATTCTTGAACCTTGAGGATTTTAGGCATTGTCCGTCAAGAGGCTCTTGAGAGAAAAAAGAGAAACAAAGAGATCCTTTGTATCATTATATGTCTTACTGAAAACAAAAAAGGGGTTGGTGCTCCTTGAGTTGGTGCTCATAAATCAGCATATAAGGCATTGTTAAAAGTGGTTGTGAAAATAAAATCCTAGAAAGGCAGCAGTTTAGGAGTGGTTTTTCTACCCCAAGAGGGTTTTCCACTCGACATATCTTGTGTCATTTTGCTTATCTGTGGTTCATCTAATTCATTGCATGAATTCTTTAATATGTTATGTTTCACTATCATACTTCTCATTTCAGTTATATGTGATTGCATTCAATACATGAATGAGTTTATCATTGATAAATGAGAGCATAAATCTGTTTTATTTCAGTTTTAGTAAAATTTGTCAAAGCAGTTAATGACACTGATTCACCCCCCGTCTTAGTGTCTTTTTCACTCCAACAAACCCAACATAATGTTCCCCAAGGTGTAGTAAATGCTATCTTGTATTGGTCCTGAGGATTGATAAATATTTGATTATAGCCTGAAAAACCATCCATGAATGATAACAAGGCATGACTTGTGATTGAATCTACTATAATGTCAATATTAGGTTGGGGAAAATCGTCTTTCAAAGATGATTTATTAAGGTCATGAAAATCCGTACACATCCTAATATGATTGTTAGGCTTTGTTATTGCTACAATGTTTGAAATCCATGGTGAATAATAAATAGGATGAATAAATCCAACATCTACGAGCTTCTCAATTTTAACCTTAACCAATAATGGTACTTAGGATTCATCTTGTGTATCTTTTGTCTTACCATTTTAGCATCCTACTCAAGGACAATGTTGTGCATAACTATCTTGGCATTAATACTCGGAATATCCAAATAAGTCCAAAAAAAAAGTTCAATAAATTCATTTAATAATGTTGCATATTCTTCTTGTTCATCATCATCAAGGAACTTTCCTATTTGAATCACTTTCTCTTTGTTAGATGTGTCCATTGGTATGTTAATTGTATCTCCCACAAGTAATGTACTTTGATTTGGTATTTTAGGAATGCGTTCTTCTTCATCTTGTTCAAAATCAATTGTATTCTTTTCTTCACCAAAGTATCCCTTAGTGATTAAGGCACAAGTGAATCTTCGTTTGTATTGATGAGCTGGTAAATTGTCATAGACTCCCAAAATTTCTCCCAAAGCTTCACCATGTTGAAAATAATCCAATGATTCCTCACTTGTGGTATTAGTTAATTCAGGATGCTTTAATGTGAGAGTTGTCTTAGAAGAATCTTACATAATGGTGTTGATATTAAGTGAAGTCCTTTTAGATGCTTTTGTTATCTTAGAAGGGAAATATCTATGACCATTTTTTGTTTCTTGTATGTTAGGCTCTATAGGGACAAAAATTCCTTTTGTTTCACACCACATCCTTTTCCACTATAACCAAGTTTCTTCAAGATTTGATATCCTCTTCCATAAAGAGCCACGATTTCTTTTGAAGATGGTGGTTGCTCATGATCAACCTAATCATAACTTGTTGTGTAACTTGTGTCTTCTTATTAAATTGTTGAGTCAAATGTTGTTGATGGTTCTACCATGGGTTGTGTTGACATCAATGTTTTTCCTTTTTCTTTTCTTGATTCCTTTGTTGTGATTTTATATTCTCCCATAAACATAGGTGTGCAATCCAGTGAACCCCAATCATCTTCCAATAACTTTGTAATTGTTGCAAAAACTTTCTTTTTTTAAAATTTTTCTTCCACATGTTCTACTTGTGAGGTTGGTATTAATGTTTTCAAAGGACTCTCTTTATTTTTCTTAGTTTACACTTGCAACTTTTTGATTGGAGGTCAACTTTAATTGTGTAGACCTTATTGTTATAAACATAATTCATTAAGTGATGAAGGGTTGAAGGGACTCCATTCATTTCATGAATCCATGGCCTACCCTGAAGAATATTATATGAGAGATCGTGAGGCATGACATAGATAGTAGTTTGTAATGTAACTTTTCCAACTTTAATAGGTAATGTTCTCACACCAAGAGGTTTCTTTCCCAAATTATCAAACCCACAAATAGACAAGGATCAGGTTTAATCTTAGTCTTATCCACTCCAATCCCATCCACGAGGTATACACTACACAAATTAAGGGTCTAACCATTGTTGATGAGAGTTATTTGTATTCCATGTCTATTAATCACAACCAATAGCATCAAGGCCTCATTTTTTTTTGTATCTGCAATGGAGGTAGCTCATGTTGACGAAACACAATATCAATATTGACTGAATTCGTACCTTGGATTAGGGCTACTACATCATTTGGTTGCACACTAGGAGGGGCCACTACTTGTAAATAATTTTGAAGCATGTTATGGTAATTAGGTGATGCCTAAATAAGATCCATAAAGAAATATTAGCAGAAATGTTGTGAAGTTGTTCCACAAGATCATACTCCTTTCCACTATGCAAAGGCAAATGAGGAGCACTAGGAATGATAGGTTGAGGTAATGGTAATGAAGTAGGTATGGTTTTTGTTTGCCTATTTTTCCTTGTGTTGTATGTATGAGCAACATTATGATAATTAGATTGATGTGAAACATTGTTACTAGCTAGTTGTCTTGCAAAGTTACAAATACTTCCAATAGGTTGAGGCTTGTTTTGAGGTGGTCCTATGATAAGCACAGGTTTGGTTTGAAATTGGTGTTGGTGTGAGGATGGGTAAATTGTAAGTTGAGGTATGATTGCATTTACTTCCCTTTGTTTTGTTTTGTCATGACAAGCTTTAGTGGAAAATCTTTGTGAGATGAAATCCTCAAGGGCTTCATCTAACATGTCAAAGTCATCACTACTAAAAGGCTTGATGGATATGTTAACTTGTAGAGAGAGATCTAACATTGTCCAATAACTATGGTTTCTCCAAGTGTTTTCATTTATTTATGCTTTCCAATGATTGAAAAATGTAAAGTAACCTATCTAAACTATGAAATGATGCTGAAAATAAAGAAAATATATACATATCTGAAATTATCCACAACTTAAACATGCAAAACAAATTCCAATTTTTTTCAATATTTAAGAAAAAATACAACTATCTTGAATTTGCAAAACAAATTGTTTGAGAAATGAAATTCTTAGATTTGACAGTAAAATTAGAAAGCATAGATAGAGAAAAAAAGGCTCCCAAAAATTTGGCAGGAAACCTATACAAGGACAAGTTCGCCCAAGGGCGAATGAGTCCTTGTTCAAGGTTCTGAAAAATGAAAGATGTTAAGTGTGAGTTACTATTAGTGATTTTTGTTTCAAGTTGCAAACTGTGAATTCTATGATATATTTTTCTAGTTTCAGGTGTCTTAATACAAGTGCAAATAGGGATAAATAGTGAGGAAAATGACAACTTTTGTAATGCAATTTTGAACTAAAATTGAATCTAAATGGTTGAAGGACACTCTTAATGCAAATATAAAATCAAGATGTTTACAAAATGAATGCAAAATTTTTGATTTATTTTATGAATTTGAATGATGAAAATATGAAAAAGTAAACCCTAAATGCAATGCAAAACACAGTAATTCAAACCTAGATCTAGGGTTTTGAATGTCTCAAAATCAGAATTTAAGATGTACAAACTCAGGTTCAACAAAATGAAATGTAGGAAAAGGTAGAGGGGTGAAATAAGAATACCTAGAAATAAGGGATCTATTCCAAAAAGCAAAAGGGGCATCCACCTAATGACAAATCCACTTTTCGTGTGTTCATTAGGAAAAGGGATAGTTTCACAAATGATTAGAATTGACATACAACCCTTCAGGTGAGTCGACCCTAAGTTTGGACACTATGCTGCCCTAACTTCCTTACGACAAAAAATAGTGAAATATGTATGAACAGCAGTTTTGGGAGAAGAACAAAAGTGAATTGATATAATCAAACTTATGAGATCTAACACTTGAAACATGAAGTATTATGATAACACTATTAGAAATAGAAATCAACTGGCAAATTTGAGAAGGTTAAGATGGCATTTACCCAACTCCAAAATTGTTCCAAAGTGTCCTACTTAGGACTCATTCACCCATGGGCGAATGGGTCTTTGTATCCCTTTTTAGAAAATCAAAAGTTGATTATATAGCCCGTTGTCTAAACTCTGCTCCTATACCTGCAAATATTCAATCCCGACTCTAAATCTATAGTGAAAATTGAAAATTTTGGTTTGTTTGTATAGGGGTTTGCCTCAGTCAAACTCCAAGTTCGGTAATTAAAACTTAATGGAAAGATAAAAATATGATGAATAACAATGTTTGCAAGCCCTAACCTTAAGTGGATCTAAGGTGCTAAGAGCTAAAATGCAAAGAAACCTTATTCAAGTGTGTTAGAATAAGATCCCTAAATGAATATGAAAAATGATAGACCTAGTTAGGGAGAAAACAGAACACCCTAATAGATATGAAATCTTATTATACCTTGCTTTAGGTAGCTAGTAGAATGAAGATAGAAGATGGGATCACTTAGGAAACAAGTCATTAGGTTAGGAAGAATGGCTAGGTGCATGTCCCAAAACCTAGAATCCATCATGATCCTCCATAGGAATCAACCTTCAAATCATGAACAATGCTTGATCTAACTTGGAAAAATGAGCTTGAAGACCTACAAAAACAAATGAAATGTTGCTCCAAGATTTCAACCTTGCTTACTTAAATGTTCTCTCCTTGCTCTTGAGTGCCAATCTTGTAAATATATTCTCAATCTCTTGTCAACTTGGTTTGAAATGGTTAAAAGACTAGGCTATATAGGCTTCTTCTCTAATCAACTTCTCTAATTTCTTGATTATTAAAACCTGATAGCCAACCTTTAAACCTTGAAGTTAGATCATTAAAATGCCACCAAAAACATATTTTAAATTAGTTTTTGGCACCTAAAAGGGACCCATTCGCCCAAGGGCGAATGGGTCCTAGTCTAAATTGCTAAGACTCATTTATTTTGGGGCCTTTAATTTATTAAATGCATGTTGTGGTGTTGGAAATGATAAAAATAGACCTAGGGATGTACAATAAAGGGAATTAGGGGCCTATTTTGAAGAGTAAAAATGCATAAATGGGAGGTCACTAAAATAGGTCCAAATTAAGTGCAAAATTGTACTATCACTTAGAAAGGAGTACAATTTCCTACACTACAAATACATAATAAAATAAAGCACTTCACGGTACTCAAATTTATATTAGCCATGCATGTTTTACACAAAACACATAAATTTTGATCAATCATCAAACATTTCATGTGAAATCAATATAATCATAATGTATACGAAGTCACTCAGCCACATATATGCAATTGGAACCTCAAAATAAAATCCATAGTACTTACATGCATACTAGCCATGCAAATTTTACATAAAACCTATAACACACATTCAATCATTAGACCAAACATGCAAAATCCATGTAATTATAATCTACAAGATTCATGAATCACTGAACCATGATGCATGAATAGCCATAGTGAAGGGAAAAAATGGGGTGGATCTAATGACCCAACAGTGCGGAATACATTCCCCTAACACTAATACAATAGAGGAGAAGAGCATAAATAGGTTCTAATAGCTTCTAAAACTACTTGAGATGAATACAATCAGTAAAATAGATAACAAAAATAAGCATTCACAGATTGACACAAGATATACGTGGGAAAACCTTTTTAGGTAAAAAACCCAGCACCCAAAGTCAAGACAATTGTATTCCAGTAATAAAACAATTACATACAATGTTTAGTCTTCTTTGATCAGCTCACAACAACTTCCTTCTCTTCTTCTATCTCTCACTGTTACAATGTTATATCTTCTAACATACAGTTCAAATTCAATATTACATTTGTTGTACCCGACTTACAAAGTCATACATTACAATTAATCTCACAACCAATCACCAACTATTAGGTTCATGAACCAGACATCCAATCATGCAAAACGATCTACCCATGTCGATCTCCCCGCATCAAGCCACTCAAGCATTAACTTCTTTACCCAAAACGGGTCCTGTCTGCCACCCTAAGGTGACCAAAAATAACTGCTAACACTTCATTGGACTTTAGCCAATCATTGCCTGACACTAAGCCACATGTCCTTCCTGCATTCATTGTCGTTCTTTGACTCTCTAAGTCCAACTCAGTTAAACTGGCCCCGAGCTCGCCCGAGCTCTCTAAGTCCTTACCGCTCTACCACCGAGCTCGTTCGACCTGATTATGGTGTGGCGGTGAGCTCATCCGAGCTCACACTGACCATACTCGTGCTACCACGGCTCCAACCGAGTCGACCTACGGTATAGCAGTGAGCTCATCCGAGCTCACTGATGACTTCATCGAGCCTAGCTCGTCTCGCCTCCAAACTTCCACCGCACTACCCCAGCTAGGTTGAGGTCTAACCGTGATATGGCGGTGATCGGTCTATGGGACCACTGACAGTCAAACCGCGATATCGTGGGGGCTGATAGGCCACCCCACAGTAGTGTGGTGATCATCAGCTAAACCACTGGTGGTCTTACCATGGCCACCGCGGTGAGAGGACCCACTGCTCGTGGTATGGCGGCAATCGCCAAACCCAACCACAGGTGGTCTCACCATAGCCACTGTGGTGAGTGGACCCACCACCTGCGGTATGGTGGTAACTGCTAGACCCAACCGCAGGTGGTCTCACCACGACCACCACAATGAGTGGACCCACTGCCCATGGTATGGCGGTAACCGCTGGACCCGATCGTAGGTGGTCTCACCGTGGCCACAACGGTGAGTGGACCCACTACCCATAGTATGGCGATAACCGTCGAGACCACCACCGATGGCTTCACCACGACCATCGTGGTGAAGGTCTTCACCGATCACGGTAAGGCAGTAACCGCCAAGCCTATCATTGTGGTACCGCCAAGGGCAAAAATAAGTCAGGCGTGGTATGGCGGTAAAGGGAAAAAAAACAATTTTTTTCCAAGGCAAGAAAACAGGGCCTTGAAGTTGGAAGTTGAGACACATTTTCTCAACAAGCTCCCACTTGGAAAACACTTCCAGCTCCCTCATGAGTTTGAAACTTACTGACAATCATAGGACCCAAGGCCCATCGATTCTGCGCACCATATGAACTTGTCTATGCTATATGGCTTTGTCAAAGCATCTGCAACATTCTTCAAGGTGTTGACCTTTTCTAGACTGACCTTGCCATCTTCAACCATATCCCTCACGAAGTGATATTGCACATCAATGTGCTTGGTCCTGGCATGAAAGGTCCGATTCTTTGCCAAACAAATGGAACTTTGACTGTCATAGTAGATTGAAATTTTCCCAACATTAAATCCAATGTCTAAACACAAATGGTTAAACCAAACAACCTCTTTATAGGCATGAGTTGCAGCCATGTATTCTCCCTCGGTTGTGGATAAAACAACTATAGCCTGTCGCTTACTCATCCAGCTGATTGCTCCACCATTAAGCATAAAAGTGTATCCACTCATGGATTGTCTGCTGTCAATGTCCCCTACCCAATCTGAATCAACATACCCATGAATGTTGAGAGTCCTTTGTGATGCAACCAAACTGCCATGGAAACACATGGCGTAGTCTAAAGTTCCCTTCAAATATCTGAACACTCTCTTCACAACATCCCAATGTGATCTTCTTAGATTTTCCATAAAACAGCTTAGAACTCCCACTACTTGGGCAATGTCTGGTCTTGTATAGACCATAACATACATCAAACTGCCAACATCACTTGCATAAGGCACACTAGTCATGTCCTCCATGTCAGTAGAATATTTTGGACATTCTTCAACAGATAGCTTTGTTCCCTGCATGATTGGAACAACTAGCTTCTTGCAATCATCCATGTTAAACCTTCCCAGAACCGTTTTCACATACTTACTCTGACTGACCCAAAAATTTCTGCTTGTTCTATCCCTAGTTATCTCCATTCCAAGAATGTACCTAGCTACACCAAGATCTTTCATTTCGAACTTTGCAGATAACTGAGATTTAAGATCAGAAATCATAGACTTGCTATTCCCAATGAATAACATATCATCCACGTACAGGGTAATAACAAGCACATGATCATTCTTAGATTTATAATAAATCCAATGACCAGATTTTGATCTCACAAATCCAATTGACAGGACAAACATGTCAAATTTCTGGTACCACATTCTAGGAGATTGCTTTAAACCATAGAGAGATTTATTTAAATTACAGACTAGATTTTGTTTACCTCTTTCAACAAAATGCTCAGGTTAGGACATGTAGATTTCTTCTTCTAGCTCACCATGGAGAAACGATGTCTTCACATCCATCTGTTGAATTTCAAAATCATACATTCCAATGACAATAAAAATCTGATGGATGCCAGCTTTGCTACAAGAGAAAAAATCTCTCCATAATCAATTCCCTCAATTTGAGAAAATCCCTTTGCAACCAACCTTTCCTTATACTTCTCAGCACTGCCATCAAGGCTTGTTTTCTTATTGAATATCCACTTATAGCCAATAGGCTTTTGCCCTTTAGGTAGTGGTACCAAATTCCAGGTTTCATTCTTTTTCAAAGAATCCATCTCTTCATTCATGGCTTGCAACCAAGAATTTGAATCAGCCATGTTGATTGTTTCTTTCATAGTCCTAGGCTTAGCAGTGCTGGTAATTAAAGCATAGGCACAATTCAAATTTAACAGTGAGAAACCATACCTTTTAGGTTGCTTTTTTTCTCATGTAGATCTTCTTACAGGCCGAGGTTGTTCTTCATCATCAGAACTTCTAGAGCTGCTTGAGCTCTCCTCAATCTCAGGTACACCATGCAACTCTTCCCTTTTTTGAGTTTGGGGAATCTCAACTGCATTCTTCTTCTTGTCACTCTGATCTGTCTCAAGTTGTTGATCACTTACTGAAGGTTTTAGCTCATGAAATATCACACTTCTGCTATACAAAACCTTCTCAGTAACAGGGTTCCAAAGCTTGTATCCTTTCACACCAACTCCATAGCTGATGAGAATACATTTGACAACCTTGTTATCCAATTTAGATCTCTTTTCATTTGGCACATAAACATATGCCTCACATCCAAACACACGAACATCCCTCAGAGAGGGATTCTTACCAGACCATGCTTCCAAAGGTGTCTTGTCAACAAGAGCAGAGCAAGGAGATCTATTTATTAGATAACATGTTGTAGCCACAACCTCAGCCTAGAAATTCTATTCTAGACCAACACCACTTAGCATACTCCTTGCCTTTTCCATCAATGTCTTGTTCAACCTTTCAACAACTCCATTTTGCTGTGGAGTGTAAGGCGTTGTCTTATGCCTTTTAATTCCATGATTAGTGCAATACCTTTAAAAATCTGCAGAACAAAGTTCACTACCATTGTCTATCCTCGAACATTTAATTTTTCTTCCAGTCTGATTCTCTACCAAAGATTTAAATTCTTTAAACTGACTGAACACTTCTGATTTGCTTTTAAGAAAGTATACAAATGCCCTTCTCAAACAATCATCAATAAAAATAACATAATATCTAGACTTTGATAATGAAGGAACATTAACTAGACCAAACATAGCAGAATGAACATAATCCAGTATACCAAAAGATTTGTGAGGACTAGAATAAAACGAAACACGGTGTTGTTTTCCATAGATACAATGTTCACAAAAATTGAA
This sequence comes from Sequoiadendron giganteum, assembly GCA_007115665.2. NCBI lineage: Eukaryota > Viridiplantae > Streptophyta > Pinopsida > Cupressales > Cupressaceae > Sequoiadendron > Sequoiadendron giganteum. Next base: position 217,697,535 of record CM021107.1, on the reverse strand, counting down.
CTCAAGGTTACAATCATCAACCCTTCTACAAGATTTTTATTCTTCAAGGTTTTTAAACCTTTCTCACCAATGTGACCAAGTCTATGATGCCATATAATAGTTTTCTCAGTTGGGAGTTTTACCTCCAAAGCATTTGTTGACAGAGAAGTGTCTTCATCTTTCTCTACAGGAGCAACATTACTTGACTTTGCAGAGGCACTGTTACAAAGAACAGGATGTGCATCCAGCTTCTACAGAGTGCCAGTACGAACACCCTTAGCTAGCACCATTACATTTCTAGCCATTTTACATCCCTTACTTGAAAAAGAAACTTCTACACCAACATCATTTAACTTACTGATAGAAAGAAGATTTTGAGCCAGACCTGGTATGTGAAGTACACCACTAATACCTTTGACTATCCTGTCAGGAAACTAAATTTTGACTCGTCCTCTGCCAACTATCTCCAGCATTGAATCACTTTCCAAGTACACCTTTCCACCATCATACTTCTCGTATTTAGAGAACCATTCTCTATTGGACGTCATGTGAAAGGACACACCTGAGTCAACTAGCTAGACATCATCTTATGTCTGAGTTGTCAAGGTTGCTACAATGAAGGCATTTGCATCACTTTGAGAAGATTCATTGTCAGAAGCATTCTTATTTTTCTTCTCTTTGCAGTCCTTCCTAATATGACCAAGTTGCCCATACTTCCAGCATCTCACCTTGAATTTTTTACTAGGAGACATTGATCTCCCTGCAGATTTGGATTTTGACTTCTTGTCCTTTTTCTTGCTTTTCTCCTTTGGTCTACCTTGAACAACAAGAGCCTCTTTGGCCATTTCTGAAGACTTCGTCCGCATCTCTTCAGATAACAATGAGGCAACAATGTCTTCCATCTTGAAAGCAGCGGTGCTGCTTCCAATGGCCATCACAAGATGATCCCAACTGTCAGGTAATGAACATAATAGGAGCATGCAATGATCTTCCTCCTTAGTCTTTACACCTACAAAAGCCAGCTGAGTAACACTCATATTAAATTAGTTCAGATGGTTTGCAACAGATGCATCTTCTTCCATTTTCAAAGAGTACAACTTTTTCCTCAGGAATAACTTATTTACCAGAGACTTTCCCTGATAAATATCACCATGCTTCTTCCACAATGAAGCTGTAAACTGCTCTTGATAGACATTCAGGAGTACAAAATTGTCTAGACTCAGTCTTATCAGACCTCTTGTTTTTCTATTAGTAAGATCTCAAACCTCTTGCTTCATACTTTATGGCTTAGTTCCAGACACTGCTAACCAGAGGTCTCTATCCACCAGCAAGTCTTCCACTTTGAGTTTCCATAACTCAAAGTTGTTGTCATTAAACTTTTCAATATCTACTTTACCTGATGTACTCGCCATCTCAAATAGAAACACGTTTTGACAATGCAATACTCCCACTGAAACAGTATTAGCACAAAAAACCGAGCTTTCTCTCAAGGATAACACAATGGGTCAGGCTCCGATACCACTTGAAGGGAAAAAATGGGGTGGATCTAATGACCCAACAGTGTGGAATACATTCCCTTAACACTAATACAATAGAGGAGAAGAGCATAAATAGGTTCTAATAGCTTCTAAAATTACTTGAGATTAATACAACCAGTAAAATAGATAACATAAACAAGTATTCACAGATTAACACAAGATATACGTGGGAAAACCTTTTCAGGTAAAAAACCCACCACCCAAATTCAAGACAATTGTATTCCAGTAATAAAACAATTACATACAATGTTTAGTCTTCTCTAATTAGCTCACAACAACTTTATTCTCTTCTTCTATCTCTCACTATTACAATGTTATATCTTCTAACATATAGTTTGAATTCAATTTTACATTTATTGTACCTGACTTACAAAGTCATATGTTGCAATTAATCTCACAACCAATCACCAACTATTAGGTTCATAAATTAGACATCCAATCACAGAAAACAATCCGCCCTTGTCGATATCCCTGCATCGAGCCACTCAGGCATTAACTTTTTTACCCAAAACAGGTCATGTCCACCACCCTAAGGTGACCAACAATAACTGCTAACACTTCATTGGCCTTTAGCCAATCATCGCTTGACACTGAGCCATGTGTCCTTCCTGCATTCATTGTCATTCTTTGACTCCAAGTCCAACTCCATCAAACTAGCCCCGAGCTCGTCTGAGCTCTCTTAATCCTTATCGCTCTACCATTGAGCTCGTTTGACCTGCTCGCGGTATGGTGATGAGCTAGTTTGAGCTCACACCAACCATACCCATGCTACCGCGGCTCCAACCAAGTTGACTTGTGGTATAGCGGTGAGCTCATCCAAGCTCATCGATGACTTCACCAAGCCCAACTCGTCTCGCCACCAAACTTCCACCATGCTACCGCAGCCAGGTTGAGGTCTAACTGCAGTATGGCAGTGACCGATATGTGGGACCGTTGATGGTCAAACAGCGCTACCGCGGGGGCTGACAGGCCACCCCGCGATAGTGCGGTGATCGTCAGCCAGACTATTGGCGGTCTTACTGCGACCACTACAGTAAGAGGACCCACCGCTTGCGGTATGCCGGTAACCGTCAGACCCGACCGCAGGTGGTCTCACCGTGGCCACCGCAGTGAGGGAACCCACCTCCCACAATATGGCGGTAACTACCGGACTTGACCGCAGGTGGTCTCACTGCGTCCACTGCGGTGAGTGGACCCAATGCCCACGGTATGGCAATAACCATTGGACTTGACCACAGGCGGTCTCACTACGGCCACCACAGTGAGTGGACCCACCACCCGCGGTATGGTGGTAACCGCCGAGACCACTGCCGATGGCTTCACCGCGGCCATCATAGTGAAGGTCTTTGCTGACCATGGTAAGGCGGTAACTGCCAAGCCTGTCACTATGGTATTGCTAGGGGTAGAAATAAGTCAGGCACGGTATGGCAGTAAAGGGCAGAAAAAACAAATTTTTGCCAAGGCAAGAAAATAGGACCTTCAAGCTGGAAGTTGAGACACATTTTCTCAACACATAGTAGGTACATCATTTTAGTTTGAAATAAACCTTAAACAAAACCCATACAAATTCATGACATTTATATCATTAGACTATTCACAAAATAGAAATATAATCATGATGCACAAGAGACAATGTAACTTAAGCATGATGTATGAATAAGAACTAGGAACACCATAATACAATCTTCAAAAAAAACTCACAACTTAATGACATGTATTCCATTAGAATATTCAAACAAAACCCATACAACTCATTGACATTTATATCATTGGATCCTTCACACATAAGTCATACAATCACCATGCATAAAATAAGTAACTCATTGATGGTGCATGAACAAGCACACTAAAAACACCATATGGTTTGATGCAACCTTAAAAAAAAACCCATACAACTCAAGATTCAAACCTTCATAGAAAATTCATACAATCATTATCTATAAAATTTAATGTCATTGAACAATGTTCAATGCAACATTGATTTAAAATCGATACAGCTCAATATTATATCTCATTAGACTCTTCATAGGAACTTAGTACAACAAATTATACCCTAACACAAAACTCATGATAAAAAGAATGTCACTCTACTATGATGCAAAAATAAGAACACTATGCACATGATAGGAGTTTGATGTAACCATAAAAAAAACCCATACAACTCGATGAGCAGGGATAACTTTAGTGGCGAATCTTTGCCAATTGGCGAATATTTGAAATCGGGACCTCCAAAAATGGCGAATAATATAGGTTAGAAAGGATGTCGATTCGCCAAGTTTTTACAAAAAATATTTTTATCTCAATTAATTCGCCAATGTATTATTTTTTAAATGACACATTGTCAGATCTTATTCGCCAGTAGTTTATAATGTAATTACAAATATTACTTATATTCGCGAGTAATTTTATATTCTTACAATGAATTTTTATGGTATATTCCCCCCGAATAATAATTTACCTTTTCATTTTAGGGATATTTTAGCCTTTAATAGTTTTATTATTTATTGTCATCGATTAGCTTTTTAATCAAATGGCTTAAAGTGAATTCCATGACTTTATTTTCACGTGCCTTTTAAAAAGGTTGTTGAGGCCTGAAATTTGTTTTGGACCACACGATTAGATTTGATCATGTGGCCTAAAACAAATTTCAAGACTCAACAACCTTTTCAAAAGGCACGTGCATATAAAGTCATGGAATTCACTAAGTCATTAAATTCACTAAGTGCATATTAAATCGTTGTATCGGCAAGACATCCCTAACTGTCCCACCGATGATGCTAACTCACACCAATAATGCTTCCATACTCCACCTGGGGTCCACCAAGGCACAGGTACACCACTTGTGTAATTCTGAAGAATCATGAAGGGGATGTACAATATTCACGTGAAGCTCCCAGAAAGACATCCGATCAAAGCTCTGTATCGTTGTATCAACAGGACACCCTAAGTGTCCCAACGATGATGTTCACTCATGCCGATATTCGCTCACAGAATGAACTTGCAATCATCTGATTTTCAAGTGAGATTTTTTAAAAACACTTGATCCATGTGTGCTCCAATGCGTTTTCAATAGTGAATTTATGCTTGGTGGTGAGGGGCTCTGCCCCTCGACCCTGCCGGGGCCGCTGTCCCCGGACCCCGCGAGGGGGAGTTGCCCCCTCAACCCACCACAAGGGGGCTCTCCCCCCTTGACCCCCACAAGGGGTGCTGCTCCTTGACCCCGCCGGTGGCTGTCGTCCCCAGACCCCTACTTCAATATTAAAAAAAAGAAAAAAAATATGGGGGAACTATGTCGACCAAGTATGTAAATTTTTAAAGGAGAGATTCACCATTTTAATGAACCGTTTTAGTGATTTTTCACTAGGATTTTCCAATGTGATTTTTTTTTTTTTACCAATTATCCATTAAGATTCGCTAGGATTTTACAAATTTTTGAATAATGTGCATAAGATTCACTAAGGAAAATTAAAATATTTTTCAAATAAAAGGAAAGATTCACCAGGATTTTACACCTTTGCTGAGGGGGGGGTTTCTTAAAGTTATCCCTATCGATGAGATGTATGTCATTCACCCTCAACAAAAAATCCATACAATAATCATGCACAAGAGTGAGTTTCACTAACCATAGAAGCTTCATCCACATTAATCACAATCCAATATTCACACAAAAGCAATGACACTCATAGGATATTATGCCATATATTCCATTCAACACTAATCCACAACTCATGTTGCATTCCATTAGAGCCACAACACATGAGCCAAATCTCACACTCATGATACATGACACTAGGCATATCAGACAAGTTTGATGTAACCTCTGAAAAAACCATACAACTTAATTAAATAAATTCCATTTGAACCTTCAAACAAAACACATACAACTCAATGAAATGTATTCCATTGACCCTTTACACAAGATACATTCAATCATCGTGCACAAGTGTGATATTCATTAACCATTAGAGTTTCACATACATTAATCATGATGCGAGCTACACAAGAACCAATGAATCTCATAGGATACTATTCCATTCAACACTATTTCACATTGTATGTCATATTCTAATAGATCCATGACTCTTAAGAGTCAAATATCACATCCATGATGTATAACAAGCACACTAGGCATTCCATACAAGTTTAATGCAACTTCCAAGCAAAACCCATACTACTCAATTAAATAAATTCAATTTGAACCTTACAACTAAACCCCTAAAAACTAATAATATATGTCAATATCCTTCACAAAAATCATATAATCATGTAAAAGATTCAATATCATTTTATCATGATATAGTAACCAAAAAAAATCATGCAAAGTCCATACAAGTTTAATGGTGTTCACAATCTTCAATCAAATTTATCTAAAACCATAATAGATAAGATTCAAATGTCACACCCATTTTGCATGAACAAGCACACTAGGCACACCATATGAGTTTGATGTAACCTCCTTGAACAAAACCAATACAACTTTATTAAATAAATTATATTACAACCTTCAAGCAAATCCCATACAACTTAATTATATGAATTTTATCATAACCTTTAAATAAAACCTATACAAATTAATAACATATATTATATTAGAACCTTAAAAAAACCTAGAAACTTAATGATTTATATATCACTATATCCTTCACGCAATATTCATATAATCTTGTAGGAGAGTCAATGCCATTCAATCATGATGCACTTTCAAAAAAAATCCATACAAATTCAATGGCATTCAATGACAACACTTCCAAATACTTATTTCACATTGTCATGCCATAAACAGCCACCGCAAACAAAAAAAAAACATAACACTTCATCCCAAAAGCACAAAATACACAACTAAGAGATAGAACATTATCAAACCAACTTGTAGAACACTTCATTACATGAAAATTGAATTGAGACACTACACAATCACTGAGAGATCATTCACCAAATTGCTCTATAAGAGCATAAACATCAATACAGTGAAACGAAGGGTATTTTCCAGATCAGTCTTGACAACCAACAAAGCTATCAACTCACTGCAATTACCAAAGACCTCGGTAACACTGGTGACCTACAAGATAGAAATGCAACATCCACAAAATGTAGACACTAAATCCCAAACTGCAAGACCTTATCTTCAAAAGCAGAGGAATGTGAAGCATTCTCCCAAATAGTCTTCAAATCAACTTCCTACAATAAAAACCGTCACCAACATTTGGAGACTAGAACCTCCTTCTAGCAACACATATTTCCCCAGGAACAATAGGAGAGAGCATAAAACATACTAGAGACCATCTCCCAAACATCAATATTTATTTTAATTCTCATCTTAATACTTCTAATCCCCATCTTAATAAATCATCATATCATCTTGCAAACAATAAACATACTCAATACTACTTTAATTTATATCATACAATGCATGACATCCGACCATGAACATCAACAACATCAATGATAACCTTAACATATGTGAAACAATCCGCCCCTTTGGCATTGATGGAAACACACTTGCTCATTCTACCCCTTTGACATCAGGGACAAAGGGAAAACAACTACACTTATACTTCAAGCAATTGTATATGCTCCTCTTAATAGCACACATCAATCCAAGAGAAAAAGATATGACATGAATTTCCCCCCTAGATAGATGCACTATCTATTCATCTAGTTACGATAAGGAGGGGCAATAACCCATAAATTCTTCAGGAGATGCTCAAAAGTATCCTTTGAAAGTGGCTTAGTGAAGTTGTTTGCAATTTGATTCTTAGTAAGAACATACTCCAATCTTACATCTTGTTCTACAACCTTCTCTCTTAGAAAGTGATATATGATAGAAATATGTTTGGTCCTTGAATACATCACCGAATTCTTGGAAATGTTTATTGCATTGGCATTGTCACATAATATGGGAATGAGCTCATCATACACCACCTTTATATCCTTCAAAGTTTGCTTCATCCAAAGCACCTAGGTGCAACAAGATGCTACAGTAATATACTGATGTTATGTTGTGGATAAGGACATTGAGTCCTTTTTGATAAACCAAGAGATCAATCTCTCCTAAGAAAATTCACTTCCACTAGTGCTTCTTCAATCATCCACACATCTTGCCCAATCAGCATTAGTATAGGCACTCAAAGAAAAAAATTCATCCTTCCTATACCATAAACCATAATTCGAAGTTCCCTTCAAATATCTAAATATTCTTTTTACTTCCTTCTCATGATTTTGTTTAGGAGTGGCTTGATATATGGCAACCAAACATACTACATGCATAATATCGGGTCTAGAAGTAGTCAAATACAATAATCCTCCAATCATAGATCTATAAAGAATCTAATCAACCTTAGGTGACTCATCAGCCTTGCTCAAGTGACAACTAGTAACCATAGGAGTACTTATTGATTTGGAATCCTCCATGCCAAATTTCTTCAACATCTCTTTAACATACTTAGCTTGAGAAATAAATATACCATCATCTAGTTGAACAATTTGAAGCCCAAGGAAGAAAGACAACTCACCAATCATGGACATCTCAAACTCTTTCTACATCTCTTTTGAAAACCTCTTACACATTATCATCTCCACTAAAGATGATGTCATCAACATATACAACCACTATCAAAATCTTGTCTTCCTCTACCTTAACGTAATTATTACTATTTTCAATACCTTTCTTGAAACCTTGATGAAGTAAGTACTTATCCAACTAAGCATACCAAGCCCTAGGGGCTTGCTTGAGTCTATATAAAGTTTTCTTGAGTATGTGCACCATGTATGGATTTTTGATAGCTGAAAACCATTTGGTTGCTCAATGTAGACCTCTTCCTCTAAGTCACCATTCAAGAAGGGTGACTTGACATCCATTTGATAGACCTTGAAATCCTTGTGAAAAACAAAGGAAAGAAGCATCTTGATTGCTTCCATCCTGGCTACCAAAGAAAAAGTCTCCTCAAAATCAATACCTTCAACTTGTGAATAACCCTTACACACCAATCTTGCTTTGTTTCTCACAACTTCACCATCTTCATTCAACTTGTTCCAGAACACCCACTTTGTTCATATAACATTCATATCAGCAGATCTAGGAACCAATTCCCATGTCCGATTCTTTTCTATTTGATTCAATTCTTCTTCCATTGCCTTCGACCATCCTTCATCTTTGCTAGCATCAGTAAAGGTTTTGGGCTCAACCTTTTATAGTAAGCATGAATTCACTTGCTCATGTGCTCTTGCAAACCTTCTCCTAGTCAACACTCCTTCATTCTTTTCTCCAATGATCTTATAGATGTTGGGCTCAACCTTTGACAGTAAGCACAAATTCACTTGCTCATGTGCTATTGCAAGCCTTCTCCTAGTCAACACTCATTCATTCTTGTCTCCAATGATCTTATATGTTGATTGGTTCTTCTGAGCATACTTTGTTGGAGGCTTAAGGGTCTTTCTAAAAAAAATTCCTTCTCTTCTTTCTCCTCTTCTACTTCAATGTAGAAGGGTATATCAAATATAAACCTTTGGTTCTTGTGAGATTTGACACAAATCTTCATCTACCTTAACATTTGAGCTTTCAATCATCCTTCACAATCTCTTGTTGTAGCATCTATAGTCCTTGCTTTTGGATGAGTAACCAAGGAAGATCCCTTCATCACACCTTGAATCAAAGTTTACAAGGTCTTCTTCATCTCTCCCGATGTAGCATTTGCTGCCAAAGATCTTGAAATATCTAATAATGGAAGGTCTTCCATACCATATCTCATAAGGGGTCTTAGTGCTATTGACCATCAATTGTACTTTTTTAAGCAAATAGACATCAATGTGAACTCCTTCCTTCCAATACATATTAGGTAGATATGCATCTTTCAACATTGTCCTAGTCATCTCTTGCATAGTTCTATTCTTTCTCTCCACTACCCCATTTTGCTGAGGGGTCCTAGGAGTAGACAAATGTCTCTTGATACCATGATCTTCACAAAGTTTTCAAATTCATTTGAAGTAAATTCACCTCTTCTATCATATATTAAGCATTTGATCTTAGCATTCATTTCATTCTCAATCATTGCTTTGAAAACCTTAAACTTATCAAAAGTTTCTAATTTTTCTCTTAGAAATTTAACCCATAATTTGAGAGTAATCATCAATAAGCAGCATGAAATACCTTTCATCGTGTTGACTTCTTGTCCTTGTAGGTCTGCATAGGTCAGTGTGAATAAGCTCCAATGACATTGCAAAAGAACACTCCTTGCTCTTGAAATTTGTGCTTGTTTGTTTTCCCATTTGACACTCCTTTCATGATGTGTTTGCATGCTTTGTTATCTTAGGCATGTCTAATACTGCATGAGTAGAACTGATCTTCACCATATTGTCAAATTTGACGTGTCCCATTCTCTTGTGGGCCACAACCAACACCCAACGGATTGAGTCAATAAACAGGTTCTTCCATTTGCTTCCTTTAGATGATAGGAATTTCCATATGTCCTAGTACCTTCTACAACTAATATTTTGGATCCTATCTTCTTTATTTCATAACCTTTGGCATGAAATGTAAGGTTATATCCTTTATTGCACATTTGATTGACACTGAGGAAATTATGCTTCAACCCTTTGACAGAGGACATCCTCAATCTTACTCTTTCCATTAGTAGTTATAGCACCCTTTCCACAAATTTGTGTTGACTTATCACCACCAAACTTGATAGCTCCACCATTCCACTTCTTGAGGTTGATGAACTTCTCCTTGTCACCAGTCATGTGGTTATATCAACCACTATCAATTACCCAAACATTTTCTTCTTCTTTTGCATGAAAGGCAGTCCACACAACCATAGATTTTTCATTATCTTTGTCAGCTTGCAAGGTACTAGACCTCTTACATTTTGCAATATCTCTTTTTGTCACCAACTTTCAAGTCCATGAAGAGTATTTCATCATTCAAATCATCATGACCCTCATCTTTTGAAGAACAATCCTTGGAATAAATACTTCTTTTGAATTTATCTCTTTTGTTACTATCCATTGATTCTTTAAAAGGGCATTTAGAGGCAAAATGACCAACTCTTCCACAATTGAAGCATTTGAAAGGTAACTTACCATTGTATCTTTCTATTCCCATCTTCATTCTCCTCACAAAGTTTGCTTCTACTGCATCAAATTCATCATCTTGATCTGTATTTCATCTTTTGTCTTCTTGCCGACTTTGAAAGTTGCCTCCTTCTTTGGAGCATATTTGTCAAACTCTCTCATTTCAAAGGCTGTGAGAGCACCAAATGATTGATCTACTGAATAGTTATCCAAGTCCTTAGATTCCTCAATAGTAGATACCTTATGATTGTAATATTTAGGGAGAGATCTCAAAACCTTATTTACAATCTCATCTTCTTTCACTTCACCAAGACCTTTGATGTCATTAACTACTTCATCCACCCAGAGCATATAACCAACAACGTTTTCATCCTCTGCCATCCTCAAAGTCTCATATTTGCTCTTGAATATTTGCATCTTGGCTTGCTTCACTTCACTATCTCCTTCATAAATATTTCTAATTTTTACCTAGACATCCTTAGCAGAACAACAATTCATTATCTTCTAAAGTTTTGAATTAGCTAACCCACTCATGATAACATTCTTTGTCATGGAATTGTTGTCATATAACCTAAGCTCTGTAGAATTTGTAGGAGTGGAAAGAGCAGTGTAACCATCCTTGATAGATTTTCAAATACCAAACCCTAGAGAGGATAGATAGCCGTCCATCCTTAGCTTCCAAAAGGTGTAATTTGTTCCATCAAACTTAGGTGCCTTGAGAGATCCATCATGTGCCATCTCAGACCTTCATCAAGCGGTTAGGCTCCTTTTGAGGAACTTGGCTCTAATACCAATTGTTGGACACACAAAGATATTGAGAGGGGGGGTGAATTAGTACAATGCAAACATAATCTTCTAGCCAAATCAATAGTGAGGGATAAGGCAATTCAATCTTCTAACAAGACCAACAACCCTTAAGAAAATCAGAAACAATGAAAGATAAAAGTAATTCAACCTTCTAACCAGATCAACAACCCTTAAACAGATCAAGAAAAATGAAAGAAAAAGTAAAGAACACACATGAACAAGATAACACCGGATATACGTGGAAAACCCAAGAAGCAAAAAACCATGATGAGAGTTAACTCACAATATATGAAGCTCATTGCTTACAAGAATTATAATGTTGTTTGAGGCTCATTGCTCAATAGACTTGTAGACTAAGTGGCACAACCTTAGGGAAAAATACAAAGGACTTTTATGATTGATGCAGAGCAAGGGATTCACAACTCAACATGCCATTCACTTGAAAAATTTCATAAAATTATTCATCTCAAACAATGATTAAGTGCATTCTAGATCACATTGGAAACATTCTCATGATAGCCCACAATTCAATGCACCAAACTACCATTTATAACTTCCACAAAAATAAAAATAAATCCAATCTCTTCGGTGAGATTGAATATAACATAATTATAGACTTCCCTTCCAATTTGTATGAAGATCCAATGGTGGAAAATAAATTTATTGCATTTTTCCTAAAACTGCAAACCCTAGGCAGTGTTCAAACCTGCCCTCACAAAAATGGTCATAACTTATTCAAAAATTAATTAATTTTGATAATAATTGAAGAAAATGAAATTAAATTCACATAGAAACAAAATCAAATTGGTTTTAGATCCAAAATATAGAGTTTACAATCTGTACCATCACATTTTTTAGACTGTAAATTCTGCAAAATATTGTTAGAATAGATAGTCTCACCAAAATAGTCATATCTTCCACAAAACTCAATAAAATTTAATGAGACAAAATGAATTGGAAATTAGAAACATAGATATTTCCATTCATATATGATACTCCATTATTTTAGTCCATACCAGGCCGTACAAAGCACAACTTTAGCCTGAAAACAATGTAAAAATCAGAAAATGCACACCAAACTTGAGGTTGTCATTCATCAAACTTAAAAAATAATGTCTTCAACCCCCCAATTCGAGTTTTGGAGGTTGTAATTATACATTTACAACCAAAACCAACTATTTTCAACCACCTTTTAATGAGTTTGTTGACAAAACACCTTAATGACACTTTTGACAAGTTGCTTGACAATTTTCTTGAGCAACTTTTACAATTTTTACAATATGGAACAACTTTAAACATCATTTGACAAATGACTTCAAATATGACTTCCTAAGACTCAAACACTTATAAAATGGTTTGATAAACCTTATTATAAGACTCAATACATAAAATATAGCAACTATTAACAAATGGCCACATGAAGGCTTGAAAGCAACTTGGTGCTCTTGCACTATACACCCCTTGAAGAAAAACTCAAGTCCCCTGAGTTAGAATAAAATAAAGCACCTGAAAAAAGAAATGAATCTTCACTATCACCTGAAATCACAAACACTTGTATCTTCATCTTAACCCATTGTTTTTTCTTCCTTGATATCATGAACACAATAAGAAAAATGTGTCTTCCTATCATCTTCTCAACATCTAGGCTCCAAAACTCCATTTCTTGTGTATAAACCTCAGTAGCATCATCTATATCTTCATTCTTATAATTAGAGTACCATATATAACCTACATAATACTCTTGAAAACCTTCATATACATCATTAGCAAATAGATCTGCAACATCTTTATTAACAACCTTATTATCAGCAACAACTTGATCATGAATATCAACATCAATGTTATCAACAACTTTATCATCATCAACTTGAGTATCAATACCAAGGTTATCAGTAACATCAACAACCTTCTCAACTTGTTCATCAACAAAAATTCCATCAAATACTTGAGTACCAACAACAACCACATCATTAATCTCAACATCAATATGTTCATTAACCAACAAAGAAGTTTTTTCATCTTCAAACACAATCAAAATATCATGCATCTCAACATGTAACTTATCTTGCTCAACTTGAACAGTAGATTCAAACTTTACCTTTGTCTCATTTTTTGCTTTCTTCTATTTTCTTTTCTTCTTCATAATCTTCTTGATAGGCCATCTTAACCTCTTTGACATTGGTATATTCCAACTCCTTTGTGCTTCCTTAAGAAGTTGGTATTCTTTGGCTAATCTTTCCAACCTTTGGCTTATCTCTTCCATGGCTTTCTCAAAATCTATTTGTCTTGCCTTCTTTCTTTCCTTCTTTCTCATTTCCTTTTCCTCTCTTTCCTTCTTCCTTCATGAATCCTCAACTTTCCAACATCTCTTTAAAAATTTCATCTTCACAAGCAAGTCTCTCCTTGCTTCCACTTCACTTTGCCTCACCTAGGCAATCAGGTTCCTTTCTCAATCTAAAAACAACCACAAACAAATTTCCCAGAGCATCTTCAGGCTCTAATACCAAACTGATGCAGAGCAAGGGATTCACAACTCAAAATTCCATTCACTTGAAAAATTTCATAAAATTATTCATCTCAAACAATGATTAAGTGTATTCTAGATCACATTGGAAACATTCTCATGGTAGCCCACAATTCAATGCACCAAACTACCATTTATAAATTTCACAAAAATAATAATAAATCCAATCTCTTCGGTGAGATTGAAGATAACATAATTATAGACTTCCCTTCCAATTTGTATGAAGATCCAACGGTGGAAAATAAATTTATTGCATTTTTTCCAAAACTACAAACCCTAGTCAGTATTCAAACCTGCCCTCACAAAAATGGTCATAACTTATTCAAAACTTAATTAATTTTGATGATATTTGAAACAAACGAAAGTATATTCACATAGCAACAAAACCCAATTGGTTTCAGATCCAAAATATAGACTTTACAATCCGTACCATCACATTTTTTAGATTGTAAATTCTGCAAAATATTGTTAGAATAGGCGGTCTCACCAAAATAGTCATATCTTCCACAAAGCTCAATAAAATTTAATGAGACAAAAATAATTGGAAACTATAAACATAGATATTTCCATCCATATATGATACTCCATTATTTTAGTCCATACAAGCCGTACAATGGACAACTTCAGCCTGAAAACAATGTAAAAATCAGAAAATGCACACCAAACTTGAGGTTGTCATTCATCAAACTTCAAAAATAATGTCTCCAACCCCCCAATTCGATTTTTGGAGGTTGTAATTATACATTTAAAACCCAAACCAACTATTTTCAACCACCTTTTAATTAGTTTGTTGAAAAAACACTTTAATGACACTTTTGACAAGTTGCTTGACAACTTTCTTGAGCAACTTTTACAATTTTTACAATATGGAACAACTTTAAACATTATTTGACAAATGACTTCAAATATGACTTCCTAATACTCAAACACCTATAAAATGGTTTGATAAACCTTATTATAAGACCCAATACATAAAATAGAGCAACTATTTAGAAATGGCCTCATGGAGGCTTGAAAGCAACTTGGTGCTCCTCCACCAAGGATGAGGCGCACAACTCTAGGGAAAGATACAAGGACCTACTCACACTCACTATTTCAAAGAAGGATACATGAAGATTTAGAATTTATCATATGTCAACAATACACTTTATTGATTGATGCGTTGAGGAGCATCTGATCTATCATTTTCACAACTTACATCTCTTTCTACTTTATTCCACACATTCCACACTTTTGCACTTTTCAACTAATTTGTTCTTCCTATTATATCCTTTGTAACATCACAAAACATCAATTAGGCCAACCAGAATAAGAGAAAAGCAATGATTTGAACAAATTGGCCACAAAACATAAATGCGGTGAAAGCAGTCATATCCAAGAGATAAAGAGGACAAAAAAAACAACTTATTACACCTTCCAATGTGATCCCAAACAATAAACATGTTGACACATAGCATCCCAAGTCGGCAACAAAGAAATGTCTAGAAGACATGTGTAGCACTTTACCAATTGGCCCAAAAACACTACTTCCAATTGAATTACTCAATGCAGTTCACAAGATACATCAGGACTAAAATACATCGTAACATAACCTTAATTGTTGGCACAAACCCCAAGCACATAGCATAAGCAAGAGAACAAGATCTGTCGGTTAGACATTAATAAATTACCCAGAAAACCAACTCAACAATATGTGA
Source organism: Sequoiadendron giganteum (assembly GCA_007115665.2). NCBI lineage: Eukaryota > Viridiplantae > Streptophyta > Pinopsida > Cupressales > Cupressaceae > Sequoiadendron > Sequoiadendron giganteum. Next base: position 217,681,921 of record CM021107.1, on the reverse strand, counting down.
CACCAAAGAGATTAATCATGATGTGTGGACCACAAAGAGACATTCCATGACAATCCAACAATACTTCCAAATACTTCTTCACATTGTCATACTACAAACAACCAGCGCACACCAAACAAAAACAAAACACTTCATCCCAAAAGTACAAAATACACAACTAAGAGATAAAAACATTATTAGACCAGCTTGTGGAACACTTCATTACATGAAAACTAAATTGAGACAATGCACAAACACTAAGAGCACACTCACCAAGCCGTGGGAGCAAAAACATTAATGTGGAGAAATGCAGAGCATTTTCTTGACCAATCTAGACAACCAACAAAATTGTCAACCCACTACAATTACCAAAGACCTCGACAACACTGCTAACCTAAAAAGATAGGAGTGCAACATCTACAAAACATAAACACTAAATCCAAAACTATAAGATCTTATCTACAAAAGAGAAGGAATGCAGAGCATTCTCACAAACAATCTTCAAATCAACTTCCTACAACAAGTCTTCACCAACATCCAGAGACCAAAACCTCCTTGTAGCAACACATACTTCCTCAAGAACAACAAGAGAGAGCATAAAACATACTACAGACCATCAACATCTCCTAAACATCAGTATTGCTTCCAATCATCATCTTAATACATCAACATGATATCATCTTGTAGAAAAAAAACATACTCAATACTACTTTAATTAACATCATACAAGGCATGACATCCAACCATGAACATCAACAACATCAGTGGTAACCTTAACATATGTGCAACAATCTCATCAACATAAGTATCACTGGCAGCCCAAACTGAGTGTAGCCAAAATGAGTGTTACAATCAATGACTACCAAAGGTAACATATGTGCAACATGCTTGTCACTCAACCATAATGCATGAACAAACACACAATGCATAACATAGGATTTTGATGCAACCATCAAACAAAACACATAAAACTCAATAACATATTCCTTTTGACATTTTACACAAAATTCATATAATCATCATGCACAAGAGCAAATGTCACCAACCATAATGAATAAATAAACACACTAGGAAAAGAATAGGAGCTTCATGCAAATTGATAATGATGCAAACATCACACAAAAACAATGACACTCATAGGGTACTATGCCATGCACACCATTTAACCTTGATCCATAACATATATGCCACATTTCATTATAACCATCACACATGAATCAATTTCACATAACCTTAGTCCATGAACAAGCAAACTATGCATGCCATACAAGTTTGGTGCTACCTTCAAAAAAATCCAATACAACTAGATGAAATATGCCATTAGAACCTCTAAAGAAAACACATACAACTCAATTATATATACTTCATTAGAAACATCATGCAAATGTTAAATAATCATTATGTAGAAGAAGTGATGTTTGTCAACTATGATGATGCAAGAATGAGCACACTAGGAACATCATAAATCCATGACATATAGCCTTCATTCAAAATCCATACAACTTAATGGCATGACATGTCCTTAGACCCTTCACACAAAATTCGTATAATCATCATGCATAAGAGTGAATATCACAAAACATGACCTATAAATAAGCACGCCAACCATGATGCAAGCTTCACATAAACACAATTGTAGTCATTGTCCATACATATATGTCATTCATCCCTAATACACACCATATATACCAAATTTCGTTAGAACCATCACACATAAGAGTCAATGCCACTTAATCATGATGTATAAATAACAATACTGGGCCTGCCATAAGAGTTTGATGTAAATTATCCCTATAATAAATGTTATCTAATTGGAATCTATAAGGGCACTAGGATGCATCATAAAAATTCATGGTATGTTGCATCCATTTAGATACTTGATGGAAGAGATATATAATGAATTACATATAGTCAATGTCCTTAAATCTAATGCACAAGAATACAAAGCACTTGACTATACTTAGATGCAAAATAAGCATGAAAATTTTGCCCAAAACTCACAAGACTCGAGCAATCATCAAACCCTTCACATAAAAGGCATGTAATCATAATGTATAATAGTCATGGTCGCTCAACCACATATACACCATTTGAACCTTAAGAAAAAAACCATAGTACTCAACTGCATATAAGCCACAAACTTTGCTCAAAACCCATAAGACTCAACCAATCATCAAACCTTTCAAACAAAAGCAATGTATAATGTATAAGAGTCAAGGTTGCTCATCAATGATGCATGAACAAGCACATCGAGCACATTATAAAACTATGATGGGACATTGAAACAAAACCCATATTACTGAATCACAAATATACCATTGTAACCTTCAAACAAAACCCCTACAACTAATAGCATACATGTCATCAGACCCTTGACACAAAAGCAATATTATCGCCATGCACAAGAGTCAATCTTTACTCAATAAAGATTCATGAACAAGCACTAAACACATCATAGGAGTTTGATGCAACCTAAAGAAGTCCCATACAACTAACATATGTAATTAAATCCTTCACAAAAAAGCCAAACAATCATCATGCACATTGAATTTTACATCTCAACCATGATTGTGCAAACAAACATAACATGCACACCATAGAAGCTTTATGCAAACTTCAAGCAAAACCTATACAACTCAATGGCGTATATGTCATTAAAATCAAAATACATACAACTCAATAACATATTTCATTAAACTCTTCATGTAGACATGCAATCATCGTGAAAAAGAGTCAATGTCACTTAGCCATGATACATAGGCAAACACACTAGGCATGCCATGGGAGTTTGTTGCAACCTAAAACCCATAAAACTGCAGAAAATATATGGAATCATTCCCTTAATTCAAAATCCATACAATCATCATGCAAAGGAGTTAATGTCACCAACCATGGTGAATAAACAATTATGCTAGGAACACTATGGGATTTTGATGAAACTTTCAAAAAAAATCCATACAACTACTCAATGAGATTATTATTTAAACTTCAAATAAAATGCATCCAATCATCATGCATGATAGTGAATGTCACTATCAATGATACATGAATAAGCACACTAGATACTGTCATATATGTCATTCAACCCTAACACGCACCATGTCATATCCAATTAGAATCATCACATAATTTAGTCAATGCCACTCAACCATAGTGAATTAACAAGCACACTAGATACACTAGAGATAAACAATACTAATCAACCTTAATGGATAAGCATACTAGGACACAACATAAGATGACATACATGTCATTAGACCCTTTATACAAAAAAAAATTGTAATTAATGTCTTCAAATCCTAATGCACAAGAATACTAGACAATCCATAGAAGTTAGATGTATATTAGACATGCAAACATTACACAAAACCCATACGACTCAACAAATGTTATATAATGAAACCCTTACACAAAAACCATATGAATAATTCATGATCAATGCAATTTGTAATTCTATTATACCCTTGCATAAAAGTCAATGTCAATGCATACAAGTCCATACCTTTCAACCCTTGGAAACACATCATTGAATACATGAAAAATATAAAGTAAATAAAATGTAATTCACAAATTCAAAAATATAGTTCACAAATGTAAAACCTTAAACATTATATTTCCAGAATTTTGTAAAGTGTAACCCAAGCACTTATAAACCCTACAATTAGAATCACACAATACAATTTCATTAAATAGTAAGCATGCATAATCTAACAAATGAAATTTTAAAATAGAGAACAAATACTAAAAATCAAATTCACTTGAATAAAATATTAAACAAATTTACATAGTAAAACCTAAAATGAATTTTTTATTTCCACTCATTTGAATTTCTCCAAGAAAAAAAAAAATAATATACATACAACAAGAGTTTCTTGGTACTTCTTGGCATAGACAATATAGTTAAGAAAAGTGTCCATATTTTCCTTATATATATTCAAATATGTGCCATAAAAAATAAAACATTATAAGAACATACACTAAGAATATAAAGTTAGTTTGAGTGAGTGAGTTGTTATCTTTTCCTTCACCTCTCTTAATCTCCTCATCTAAACTATACAAATCTCATAAACAAAAAAAGATAGTCCTTGTTTTATAGTTTCATTAATATATATATAAATTGTCTAATTTACAATAAATAAACTATTTTAATTAAAATTTATACCATATATTTAATTAACAACATAACATAACTAATTAAAAAAATAGAAAAACTAAAAGTAGCTTAAAAAGAACAAGAGAGACCTCTTACAGGATGTCTATAGCCATCCTTAAGAGTTTGTGGAGGGGTATTTCTACCCCCCTCAAAAAATAATACATCTTTTATTAATTATAATTGTAGAGCAATGTTGACAAAGGATTTAAGCCTTCCTTCAAACTTTTCAAGTTTTCACTACTATACAAAACCATTTTCAAATAAGATATTGGCATCTTTTAATCCAAAAAAACCTGCAAAGTGCAAATTTATTTCTTGCAATCCAAATTCTTGCAACATATCAAGAAAATCAACAACAAAATTAATAACATCATCAATACCAAAAACATATGCAATCTTTGATCTTTATATTCTTTTAGTGAACTTTGATATTTATGAGATGAAAAAAAATATATCTCAAAAGAAAATCAACAATAAAATTAATAAAATAATCGATAACATTAAAGGATATTCAATCCAAAAGAATTTTGCATGTTGTATATTTGATGTTGAAATGATGTATACATATATCTCAAAAAAATAACAATAAATCAATAACACCACAAATACCATAAGCATACCAAATAGTTTGAGAAGGTGCAATATTCTTCATTTTAAAGGAAAAAAATGGCAATGAAACTTTGAAAAAAAAAGATATTTTGACAAAAACACACTCATGATAGAAATTTTTGGGTTGAAGGGTTGTAACACACTCATAGGATAGACTTTAAAGTTTACCACTCTAAAATTTGAATCTAGCAACTACAATTATTGCTCAGTGCTTAGAAGGAAAATGACAAAATCAAATTTTCAAATGACTATTAAAAGGTAAATTTATATACAAAAATTGAAAATGTGTATATATATACATATATATATACATACATAAACATACATATACATATATATATATATATATATATACATATACATATACATATATATATATACATACACATAGTTTTTAAAAAACAAAATATATGAATTAAAATACCACTCAAAATCTTTGAAGTTTGATAACATAATTATCTTAAAAAAAACAAGAGAGACCTCTTACAGGATGTCTATAGCCATCCTTAAGAGTTTGTGGAGGGGTATTTCTACCCCCCTCAAAAAAAAATAGATCTTTTATTAATTATAATTGTAGAGCAATGTTGACAAGGGATTTAAGCCTTCCTTCAAACTTTTTTCAAGTTTTCACTACTATACAAAACCATTTTCAAATAAGATATTGACATCTTTTAATCCAAATAAACTTTCAAAGTGCAAATTGCTGCAATATTCTTCATTTTAAAGGAAAAAAATGACAATGAAATTTTGAAAATAAGATATTTTGACAAACACACTCATGATAGAAATTTTTGGGTTGAAGGGTTGTAACACACTCATAGGATAGACTTTAAAGTTTGCCACTCTAAAAGTTGAAAATGTGTGTGTATATATATATGTTCAAAATCTAAATAAATACGCATAGTTTTTTTAAAACAAAATATATGAATTAAAATACCACCCAAAAAATTTGAAGTTTGATAACATAATTTTTTTTCTTTTTCTAAAAGATTAAAGTAAAATTGCTTTGCCTAAAGGTTAATATTTGGCAGCAACTAATAATAACTAATAAGAGTTTAAAATTACATAGAGAGGGAAAGACAGATTTAAGATATATGTAGTGTTTTCTCAAGCATTCACTATTTTTGCATGAACATCGAGAGAGCATTCATGATGATTTAAAAACTATGTTGCACGGGTGCATGTCCGTGGCCCTCAAACAATTGTCCCCATCCCTATCCCCAATGAAATTTCAGGTATGATAGGATGGCAAGGAATGTCCCTATCTTCAAATCTTCAAAAGCTTTTCCAAACATGTTGTGGTAATAGGAAATGCATGAGGATGTCTGAGACATCCCTCACTATCCTAGGGATAGCCAAATGTCCCTAATAGCAAGGCAAGTCTTTATAATGTTTAAAAAAATCATTCATGATATTAAAAAATGTCGTTTAATATATCATGACTTTATAACATCAGTTTAACATAACATTATAATAACATCAATAAATATATCATGGCAGCAATATAACAGCAATAAAATTAATCATGATAGAAACAACACTAATATAACAACAATAAATATATGATGATTCAGATTCAAAGCTAATGATATAAGTTATAGAACAGCTAACACTACATCAATAATTTCTGATTTCATTGTTCAAACTTTAACTCCAAATCTCAACATTTTAAATTTTTGATATGGTATTAGAGTCGGTCCTTATTGTCAGTTACAAAAGAGATTAGAGGTGCACTCACCATGGTCTGGTACTGTGTGATAATGTGTGAGAAGTGTAGACAAACATTTTTTTTTGGAATGTGATTTGTGTGCAGGCTTCTACAGACATTGTCTAGCATCATTTTAACTATATCATATTATAATTGCTGTTATACTGTCGTCATGTCATATTGTTGTTAATTAAATTGTAGAAATTTGAGTCTCTCTATATATCTATATTCTAATAAATTCATATATATACCCATTCCCAAAACATTATGGAACATAGTTTTAAAATGAAATTTAGTTGAATTATCAAACCATAGCCCACAACCAAATACTACACAAATGTTTCCCACTCTAGCCAGTGGCAATGAAAGTGGCCACAAACAACACATAAAGAACTTTAAATGAAGCATGTGGGGGAATTTTTTCAAAACAAGTGGTCTCATTCTTCTTGCACCATAATGCTTCAATGAATTAAAAAAATGATGGTAAACTTGCACTCCTAAACTTCTGCTTCCTTCTTTTCTACATCCATCTAAGGGATGGCAGTGAACTAAAGTTTGACTGACCTAAAGGGAACAATACACTTCTCCAGCAGGCCTGAACCTTATTTACAGGGTAGTAAAAACATACTACAAAAAATAATTGACTATAAATAAAGGAAATTACTATTTAGATACCTAAAACAAGCAACAACACAAAGATATTCATAAAATTCAACAAAATGAATAAACTAAATTATTTGAGCATACCTTAGCAATCAGCTTTGCAGCTCACTGTTAACAAACCAAGCTCCTTCAACCTCACTTGAAGGAATATAATCTCTGCAAATAAACATGTACTACACTTGTTGGAATCTTTATTTAGGACTATAGATCAGTAAAACATAAGCAAAATAGAAAACTAGTAGCTATTATCATATTCAGGATCATTTTCAATTTATTTTTATCTTATTTTATGACTGTCTTTCAAGATCAGATATTCCATTCTATGGAATTTTTTTAATATTCTTGCCAGTTGTACCTTATCTTTTGGTTCTTAACAATTCATTGCCTCCTAGAGATGAGAATATGGTGCAAATATACTGTGTAAATAGTTTGTTCATGATAGACTCAACTTATGCTTCTTACTAGAGAAGACAGTTGTCCGTTGTCATATACTGCACTTGCATAGAATAAAGTTAATGTTTATTCTCATCTACTGGCTTGCATCCAAGGTCTGCATCCCCTGTGCTTTTGGATTTTTTATGGTCATGGTAGAAGTATTGATACTATAAATATTGTTTTTCAAGTCCACGACATGTAAAGATATATATGAGATGATTGGGGCTTTACTTTTTACCTTATACAGGGCTGGGGTGATTCGTCTCACCTTAAGGTGTTGTCTATGGTTCACATAAGGTGTTTTAGTATGCATCGCAAGTAGAGTTTATCTATAGGTCAGCTTTGATCTAAGGCAACCTGATATTTGAGCCCCAATCCTCACCTGGTGAAAATAGAAAAAAGGAAATCTTTAAATGATTCCCAACTTAAATATTATTGATTGTACATAAGAAGAAAAATTGCATAGAATATGACATCAGTAGAATCTCTCCTTAAGTTTACAGTGCTTAGACAATTTATGCATTCTTTTTCTTTGATGACCATGTTCATTAAAACAACAAACCAACATCACATGATGAATCAATCAACCACATAAGAAATTGAACAACTCATGAACATGGGCATTTTCAAATTCTCTAGAAGTTAGAGAAAAAAGAATACTGGGACAAATTTACACAATGATAAGTATTTCATTTCAATTTGTTTTGTGTATGAGCATTTAAGGTAATGATTATCTCCAACAATTCTAAAAATGGGAAAGAACCAATGACACACACATACAAATATATATATTCCTATTTATATACACATATATAATTTCTACTTAACTCAATAGATCTCTTATGTGTATTATGTAATGTGATCTACGATGATTTAATTATTTGTGTGGAAATATGGATCTTTCTAACTTGCTTGGTTGAGAATTTATGTACAAATTTTCTTGTTTTTGGTTCTATGTTCTAATTTCTAACTATCAATGACACCATCCTATTCTTCCTCGCCAGAAGTGGCTTCTCTAAATAGTTCGATTCTACTGTCATGCCAGAATCTAACAAATAGAGGGAGGCCCAAATAAATAAGAATCCCACCTGACAGCCTTGGATAACTCACACTCTAAGTAGACGGATAAAAGGTTACTTAGAGTGTGAGTTATCCAAGGCAAGCCATTATCGAGGGGCAAATTCTTCCAAACAAAAGACTAGCAATTCATAATTACCACAAGAAAATTTACACACAATAGAATTTCTACCATATGTAGAGGACCTTACCAAGAGTGATACGCTGGAATTAAAAAAATATCTGATCACTAATTATAATTGCTGGAAAATATCAGTTTCTGGGCAATTTTATAATATTCATATATAAGGAAAAATGAAAGAACTAAGTCTTCCTTATCTGTTGTAGTTGACTGATCTCCTTTTTGAAACTCTTGGATAGAAATAGTTGTCCTTTCCTCAGGAATACAGTCTCAGTTTTTTCAAATGTATGTCCATGACCTTGCCTAGTAAGAAATACCTTCTAAACCATGGTAATCACTTATTCTATATGCCAACACAAAATTCCAAATGGCAAGTCTTTTTCATCCTACCAAACACTTCCTAACCTGGCTGTCCTATAACAAGAAGACAAAACTCACACGTTTTAGACTAGCGGTTTGTCTGTATTATTTTTGATAAGTAGGAGGTATTTTCCACAGCATGTCAAATTATGATATTGCTATCAGGATTCAATCGTGAAGTTTACAAATCAAACTCATTGACCCATGTTTCATGAGTAGTGGTTCACAAGAACCCATATCTCATGATAATGAATGATCCACTTAACACTCATTGCATCTAGAAGTATTATTCTTCCTACTTCTATTCCCATGCACCCTCTCTGTTTTTAATTTCTTCTCCAAAGACAAACCTCATTCTAACAATAAATATTCATGCTCTTTTTCCTTGACTTGAGATTGAGTCTCCTATCAAAATACAAAAAATTGTGTTACAGTTAGCAACATATGGTCATTGTGCCTCTCTCTCTTCTTTCATGCATGCCAACTGTATGTAGGAACTGAAAGACACTCCTCGAATAAGCGGATGAGTAATAACCATAGGAGAATGGTAAAAAAGATCCAAGGTTTTGAATAGTTACATTATTTATTATTATTATTATTTCATGATGAGGATTACAAAGGATGCTCTTGCGTCAAAATGTCTCAACTACAGATATGGTCTCCATTTCTAATATTTTCTATCATTAATAGAGATGAAAGCTTTTGTTTCAATGTTTATAAGGTTGTCATGGAACTGGCACTGCATGTTAGATCTTTAGAATTTTATGTTATAGTGGCTTCTATTTTTTGAATATGAAATTGTGAAGTACAACTCATGATATTCATTGTTTCCCTAGCTGGAATTGACACCATCAAATTTGCAATGACTACAACCACTTTAGACCACTACTAGAATTAACCATTGATTTTCCAAGATAGTTGAAATTGTAAATCACTTACAATCAGGGAAACTGAGGGACATGTCCCCCACCCCCTGAAATGCCCCATCCCTATCCTCAAAATGTCCCGGTTATAAGGGGACAGTTGGGGGATGGTCCCTTGGCATGCCCCTTTTGCCTAGAAAATTTAAAAACCGTCCCCGAAACAAGGGAACAGGGTTGACCAAATGGGGGACGACTAACCGTTTCAAGAATGGTCAGGGGATGGCTAAGTCGTCCCTCGACCATCTCGGGGACAGTCAGCTATTCCCCATGTTTTGCATTGATTTTGTAATGTCCCCTTTTTGGGATAACCCTAAATCTGCCCTAATCTATTGATTTCGAGTGATTACCTTGGAGTTTGGGAACGTTTGTAGTGTGAGTAGACCCTTGTAAAACAAAGTTAGAGAATATTTACAAGATAATATTAATTAGGATTCATATATAAGAAAATCAAGAGAGCATGGTTAGAGATACAACTACCTGTTTAGACCTGCAAATATGTTAGAAGTCATTTATGAATAGAGATAATATCAAAATAAAATACATTGAATTCCTTAGATGCCCTAGTTCATTCTTCCTTGGTCATAATGGCCTGATAGGGTAACCTAGAAACCCTTTATCCTAGGCCCAAGGGCAGTACACCCCCCTTGGCCCATGTGGCCCTTGCCATCCATATGGGTGGGCTACCTAGTGAGGCGTCCTATCACCATTCCCCTGATCAAGTGTGCAACATATTATTCTAATCAATTTATACAAATTTCGTGTACCTTTTTGTATGCAATATGTTCAAACATATAATTTGTTTATTCCAGACTCGAAATATACACATTTAAAATGGTGAGAAGACTTACCTTGGCTACTGCTAGAGATTCCCTTTTTTGTTGCTTAGTATATTCTCTCTTCTACCATTCGCCTTCACTCCTCCCCTTGTCCCTCCTTTATAAACTTTCATGAGTCTCTTGGATGTGCCTTTTGGTACAACCATTGCATGCCCTTTGAAGTCGATTCATTATTTGACTCCATCGTGGCTTTTAGTTAGGTATTATATTTTATTTTAATTCTTTTATTTATTTTATTTTGTGTGTTGTGTGAAACCATATAATTTTATTATATAAGTTATTGTATTTTATATTTTATTTTATTTCATTTGTGTGTTGTATGATATTATATTAATTTATCTTATAAGTTATCGCTTTTTAAGAGAACAAATACAATAGTAATTAGAATTATATTTAAATATCAATTGTCCATATCGGGATTTCAATTATTGTTTGTAATTTGATACATTTAGGGTAAATATTTTTAAGGGACATGATAGATTTTAATAAAAATAAACACAATTTTAAAAAATTGACGACCCTGCCTACGTGGCTATTGTGGGCCCCATTGGTGTTTGCTCTTTTATGAGGAAAGAGAAGTTGCAACATTGAAGGAGAAAGAACAGCAGCTTGAAGGAGGAGAGGAGGTTGAAGTTGGTGTTGTTGGGAGTGCAAATACACCAAAGAGGTATGCATTTCCTTTCCCTCTTTTTTTTTTCAATTTTTTTGCAAATTTCAAGCATACATTGTCTGATTTTTTTTATTTTCTTGGATTTTTCAATTGAAACTTGCATTCAAAATAGAAAAAACATGAGCAATAGTGGGGGTGGGAGTGATAGTGAAAGAGGAAGTGAAAAATAGAAGGGAAAGTGGTGAGGGTGTTAGTGGAGAGCAAACAAACCCATACCAATGCCCTTCAACAATCATGGAAAGCTATGCAAAACACCCTATAAACAAAAAAAAAACAATCCTTCAATATGTTACACCTATAGGCCAAAGACAAAAAAATTCAAGGGGGAGTAGGGTGTGGTATTGCCATGTTTTCAAAAAAGAATTTAGGGGCAGCTACACAAGGGTAAGGTCTCATTTTTCGGGTGAGGTAGGCCATGGAGTTAGAATGTGTCCCAAGTTAAAAGATGATGAAGCATTAGAGTGCCAAAGAATTCAAATGGAGTTGGAAGGTGGGGCTCAAGGTGGGTCATCTTCTTTCCCAAGTGCACAATCACCTATGCCTTCCACAATTGGTAGTAGTGGAGTTGCCTCAAGAGGAAAGAGTAAGGTGAGCGGTAGTGGGAAGGGAGCTTCAGTTGAGTCTACGTTTAGTAACCAAGCATGAGAAGCCACCGAATCTTCCATTTCCAAATTATTTTTTTCCCATGCCATTCCATTTCATGTGGCCCATTCATCTTATTTCAAACAAATGATGAAATATATAGCCACTATTGGTCCTTCATTCATACCCCTTGGAGATCATAAGCTACGCACCACCCTCCTAGACAAAGAGTACTCCAAAGTTAATGTGTTAATGGAGGAGATGAGGCAAATGTGGATGAGGATGGGGTGCTCTATAGTGATGGAGGGGTGGACTGTTGTTAGACATCGGTCACTCATCAATGTCATTGTCACATGCCCTGCTAGTTCTTATTTTTTTAGAGCCACAGATTGTCCGAGGAGACATAAGGATGCAGACTTCCAGTTTTCCATTTTGAGAGATGCCATAGAGGAGGTTGGGGCTGCTAATGTGGTGTAGGTGGTCACTGATTCAACACATGTGCGCAAATCGGCTGGTTTGATGGTTGAGGGTACTTATAGGCACATATTTTGGAACCCATGTTGTGTTCATGCATTGAAAGACATAGGGAAGTTGGATTGGGTGAAGCGGTGGCAAAAGCTAGAGATATTCAGATGTTTATTTGCAATCACCACACCTCACTTGCTCTCTTCAAATCATTTTCAAAGAAGGATTTTCTCAAACCTGTTGAGACAAGGTATGCCACTTACTTCATTTTGTTTCACTTTCAAGTTTTCAAATTTTGAAACTTAAAAGTTCAAACATTTCAATTTTTATTCATAATTTGATTTTGTTTTAATGAACTATTGAATCAATCAATGTAGATATGCCACATACTTCATCTTGCTGGAGAGGATGCTAGAGGTGTATGAGCCTCTACAAGCAATGATGGTCAATGCAGAGTGGACTAGATGGCCTAATTCAAGTTATGCTCAAGGAAAGACCATCAAACAAAACATCTTCAATGACAATTGGTGGTCCAATGTGAGGTAAGACATATTAGATTGCTGATTTTCATATTAAATTTCTCATTTTAATATTTTAATTTTATTGTCCAATGTTCCAACTTTTGAAGTTTCTAACATGTCAATTAATTATTTTGAACTTTTTGTTTTCATTTTGTAGATATATTTGCTCCTTCATCTCGCCTATTGTAGATGTCATCCAATATGTTGATACAAGCTCTCCTAGTCTTGGAGAGATATATGAGACATTTGACAGTATGCTTGGGAAGATCAAGCAAACCATTTTGGCAAAGGATCCCACTTCGGATTTATATGAGAAACACACTAAGCCTATTGTGATGCGGAAATTTGGTGGTGCTTGATCAACCAAGGAGAAGATTGAAAGATAGTTCAAAATCAAATAAAGAGAAGGAATCTTCCGTAAATTTCTTCCCAAAGGTCTTTTCATCATTGAATGTTCAAATGAGGAGGAAAGGGACCAAATTTTGCAATGGGGGACCAAATTATGCAAAAGGGGCCATGTACACTAGACGAACCAAGAGTTTATTTCCATAAGAATACCACAACTGTTCATCTTGGAACAAATTGGCACTGGGGCATCCATGCTATAAATTTACTCAAATCATGATAAAAACTAGAATGAGTAGAAAACTTAACCACATTTATTAAGAAGAGTAGAAAATAGAGTGAAGATGAAAAAAATTTGGATTAAAAAGGAGCAGAACTTGAAACAAAAGGAAATGAAATTTCAATAGGGGATCCGACAGGGAAAACCCATTGATAGCGGCTTCCCCTTCATCCAATCTAGATTTCAACAATTAGAGAGAAGAGAAAGAAGATCACCAACTCCATTTAGAGATAATCAAAACTATTGTAGCTAAAGCTATGCAGAGGTTGTCATAGCACACCAGACATTCCACAACAATTATTGCCATCAGATTGGTGCATTATACAAAGATGTCACCAATGAGAGGGCTCTTGATCTTCGGGAATCCCAAATCCCAAATAATCCATGGTGGAAGTTGTACCCCTCATGACCTACCAAGAGAAGTAGATCCTTGTCACCTCCACTAAAAAAAATCCAAGCTAGAAGGAACTTTAGGAACTTGGATTTCAGAGGGTAGGCCAAGTCATGAAAATTGACCATCAAAAATCCACTATGGATACTTGAAAACAAGCCCTTCTATGGAAAGCCCTAATTGGGAAATTTGGTGGTGCTTGATTGGCCAAGGAGAGGATTGAAAGATAGTTTAAAATCAAATAAAGAGAAGCAATCTTCCTGACATTTCTTTCCAAAAGTTTTTTCATCATTGAATATTCAAATGAGGAAAGGGACCAAATTATGCAAGAGGGTCCATAGAAACTTGACGAACCAAGAGTTTATTTCCAAAAGAATACCATGACTTCTCATCTTGGAGCAAATTGGCACTTGGGTATCCATGCTAGAAATTTACTCAAATCATGATTAAAACTAGAATGAGTAGAAAACTTACCACATTTCTTAAGAAGAGTAGAAAATAGAGTGAAGATGAGAAAATTTTGGATTAAAAAGGAATAGAACTTGAAACAAAAGGAAATGAAATTTCAATAGGGGGTCCAACAAGGAAAACCCATTGATAGTGGCTTCCCCTTCATCCAATCTAGATTTCAGTAGCTAGAGAGAAGAGGAAGATCACCAACTCCATTTAGAGATGATCAAAAATTTTGTAGCTAAAGATATGCAGAGGTTGTCATAGCACACCAGACATTCCACAACAATTATTTCCATAGATTGGTGCATTATACAAAGATGTCACCAATGAGAGGGATCTTGATCTTTGGGAATCCCAAATCCCAAATAATCCATGGTGGAGGTTGTACCCCTCATGACTTGCCAAGAGAAGTAAATCCTTGTCACCTCCCCTAAAAATATTCCAAGCTAGAAGGAATGGTGGTCTTTAGGAACTTGGATTTCAGAGGGTAGGCCAAGGCATGAAAATTGACCATCAAAATTCCACTTTGGATACTTGAAAATAGGCCCTTCTATGGAAAGCCCTAATTGGGAAATTTGGCGGTGACTGATCGGCCAAAGAGAGGATTGAAAGATAGTTCAAAATCAAATAAATTGAAGCAATCTTCCTAAAATTTCTTCCAAAGGTGTTTTCATCATTGAATGTTCAAATGAGGAGGAAAGGGACCGAATTATGCAAGAGGGGCCATAGACACTAGACGAACCAAGAGTTTATTTCCAGAAGGATACCATGACTGCTCATCCTGGAACAAATTGGCGCTTGGGTATCCATGCTAGAAATTTACTCAAATCATGAACAAAACTAGAATGAGTAGAAAAATTACCACATTTCTTAAGAAGAGTAGAAAATAGAGTGAAGATGAGAAAATTTTGGATTAAAAAGGAGCGGAACTTGAAACAAAAGGAAATGAAATTTCAATAGGGGATCCAACAGGGAAAACCTATCGATAGTGGCTTCCCCTTCATCCAATCTAGATTTCAGTAGCTAGAGAGAAGAGAAAGATCACCAAATCCATTTAGAGATGATCAAAACTGTCGTAGTTAAAGCTATGCAGAGGTTGTCATAGCACACCAGACATTCCACAACAATTATTGCCATCAGATTGGTGCATTATACAAAGATGTCACCAATGAAAGGGCTCTTGATTTTTGGGAATCCCAAATCCCAAATAATCCATGGCGGAGGTACCCCTCATGACCTACCAAGAGAAGTAGATCCTTGTCACCTCCCCTAAAAAAATTCCAAGCTAGAAGGAATGGTGGTCTTTAGGAACTTGGATTTCAGAGGGTAAGCCAAGGCATGAAAACCAACCATCAAAATTCCACTATGGATACTTGAAAACAGGCCCTTCTATGGAAAGCCCTAATTTGGAAATTTGGTGGTGCCTGATCGGCCATGTAGAGGATTGAAAGATAGTTCAAAATCAAATAAAGAGAAGGAATTTTCCTAAAATTTCTTTCCAAAGGTGTTTTTGTCACTGAATGTTCAAATGAGGAGGAAAGGGACCAAATTTTGCAATGGGGGACCAAATTCTGCAAGAGGGGCCATGGACACTAGACGAACCAATAGTTTATTTCCAGAAGAATACCACAACTGCTCATCCTGGAACAAATTGGCATTGGGGTATCCATGCTAGAAATTAACTCAAATCATGATCAAACTAGAATGAGCTATCTTAGAATTCTTCAAGTGAATTTATAGAATATATGGCTTAATATCGCACTACATTGAAGAACGAGCCAGTTGCATAAGCATTTATTAGGCAAGATTTCCTAAAGCTTGATTGTGGATTTGCATGGTACTAAAATGGTTTTAAATTATCGGATTTTAGACTCTTAATCAAGTATGTGTTTCATAAAAATTAAAATATCACCATTTAATCCCGATGCATTTGCATGAGCATTATTTTCTTTTCCAAGAAAATGCAAAAAGAATGATTACAATTCCTAAATGAAAAATTAATGTTGTCAAAATGCAAACAAAAGGTATCTCAAATGTATGTGATCAATTAATGAAAATAATTGATAAATTAGCCAAGTGATTACATAAGCATTTCGGGATGAGAAAAAAATCATGCAAGTGATTTCAATTGATAATAAATATCCTTTTAGCAACTTGTACGGAAGTTTTTTTGAAAAAAAATGGATTGGTGCAAGTATAGTCAGATTAAGCAAGAAGGAATGATTTGATATAATCTTTGAGGTGAGATAATAGGCCACCAAATTTTGAACTTGGAAATGCATGAGTATTAAAGGCTAAAGGGTGAATCCTTCAATAGTGCGCTCAATTAAATTGTTGCTTTGGTTTTTGTTAAGTAATTGGATTAAGGGCCAATTTTGTGATGCTTAGAATGGGTAGCAACCGATGAAATAAGGTTTGGGAAACTAGGAATTTAAGAATATAGTTTAAAAATAAGATCTAAATCCTTACTGTAATATCGCTATATTTTTATTTTTGAATTATGTAACCAGTATGGTTTACTTAGCTTTGAAAGGAATTATATATGTTGGATCCCAAAGTTAAGATTTCTTGAATTAGTTGCGGAATAGTGAATATATGTATTGGGTGAGAAATCTGAAGGTTTTCCTTTGTTACCACTATAATTCCTAACTTGATAGCAGGATTCAATGCTAGCAATTTGAAAAGGAGCTTCAAAAGAAATATCAAAAGAAAGGAAAAATAAAAGAAAAAGAAATATCAAAAAAGAATTCAACTCTTTAAGTTATTTAAATATCTCTATCGGGGCTATGGACATCTGGATAGCAGTAGAGATATTTTTGGAGGAATTATAGAGATAACCTTGTTGGAGATATGGACGCTTGACTGGCAACAAACCTCTATCCAAGGTTGGCTTAAAAGGATAAACCAAACTATGTAGCTCAATACCGATCTACACTAATTTCTAACTCTTACAAAAAAGGGAATGAATCACTCATTGTAATAAGCCAAGCATTGATTCCGTCTATAATTAAATGAGACAACAAAGAATTAATGAGCACTCAGATGCTAAACCAAACAAAGAGCAACAATGGTGAATTTCACACTGGTGACTGCAAATATTCCTAATAATTTGCATTTAGATCTATCAAATAACCGATGATTCCCGACAACACACTACAAACTTGAACTCAAATAATATGTAATACTTTGGGCGAATACACCCGAAACAAACACTCATGTCTAGGTGGAAACCAAGAAAATTTTGGTATGATTGATTTGATATCAAATGTGGTAGATAGACTGAATAATTCACTAGATTAGATCAAATGCCAAAGAGGATCCAATGAAGTTCCACACATAGGGAAACACACATAGACCGACTCGCTTTAGGTTACACGCGGTCCATATGGAACCCAATTACAACAAGCTCCTCATTAGAAGATTATATCAGCACTAGGATTGGATCAATTGATTGACAGAGGCAGACTTACTGGGGTCTTGCAGATCGATAATCTCTAGGCACCTACGCAGAGTAGTCTTGGCAATTGAGCGGATTTAAACTAAGATAGTGTTCTCGATCATGATATGACTTGGATTCTCGTTAGCTATCGATCTTCCACTCGATGTTGTTGAAATCACTACTCAAGCAATGACCAATTCATAAACTCAAGTATTCAAATAGATAGTAATGCTAATGCAATTATAGTTCAGCTCAATGGAGGCTCGAAGTGACCTATGTGAATGATACCACACCTGAAAGTCATCTCAAGGAACAAAAATGATCAGAATGTGATGGCGTCGGCTTCCTATATCATGGTTTTAGTGATTTGTATCTGAGCCTGCAAGCACCCTCCCGATAATAGCAATGAACTACCGCGATCCTGGGAAATCTCACGAAAGGCTTGGAATGAAGGTGACGAGTCTGGTAATGATGGCGAAGAGTTGAAAAGGGGATACAGACATAGGATGAGGGCTACGCCCCACCCTGTGGTGAACTCGTGGACGTTTGCATCCCCACAACTTCATATTTTTGTTTCTTCTCTTTGATACCTTCTTCAGACATTTGATTTGCAGAAGGTATAGGCCTTAACGGTGCCTTCCCAAATGGGTTAGCTCAAAATTGGGTCTAGACCTATAATTAAATTTTAATATTATTATTCAATAATTTAAATTTAATTTAATATTACTTTAAATATTTTTATTATTTTAATATTATTTTAATATTATTTTAAACATTTATTAAATGTAGATTAGTGTTTAAAAACACTTTCGTAGTTCCTTCCACAACTTGTTTTGAATTATTCAGGGTCGTGACACTCGCACACACTTAAGTTCATTAAAGCTTTGTCTTCTATATTGATTGCATGATTTTAGAAAATATATATAGGGGTGTATTGTTTTGAGGAAATAGAAAGCATATGTTCAGTGTATTTTTAGCCTCTATGGTTGTATTTTAATTTCATTTTATTGGTTTCTAGTTGTATGGTCTCACAACATGCCCCATTTTATAGGAAAACCCATGCTGCATAATATTTGACTAAATATCAAACTACTCTTCCTTTTTCCTTTCAGATCAAGAACTTCTTGGTAGTATTTCTTGTGAAATTTTTGAAGAAGCCCAGATTCATAGAGTATTTATATCTTCGTTTTCTTCTTTAAATTAAATTATTTATAGAGGATACATAAGAAATTTCTCAAAAACCTAAGTTGGGATTGTCATTGAAAACAAGCATGGTGAAGAGGTCCCCTTCTATGGGGTTGTTTTTGGCATGAAAGCTATGCTTTTGGTGATATTGGAATATATATTTTTTCTTTATACATTGATCCATGTGCTCCTCTTGCTTCTTCGGAACCAAATCTGGCCTCTGTATAAATGATGATGCCTCTATAACTTCCCCAAAATATTGAAGTATTCAAGATTGTTGATATGTTGGGCAACAAAATATGTAGAAAATTGGCAATCATCTCTAACTATGACTGCAAGTTAGCTATGAAAGATATAAGGGGGGGTCTTTAACAAACCTATAATGAAGGATAATGTTGCATTAAGGGAATATATATTGAAGCCCTCTCCCATGAATAATATTTTCTTACAAAAAATAAAAAATAATCATTTCCTGAGCACTAAAACATTGCAATGCAAACTATACAATTTCTATTTTCCATGACCAAAATAAGGGGGTCCAAAAGGCCAACAAACCAATAACAAACTATCTAAAACATCCACAATACCAACATGTTGCACTAGCTATCATTAAAAAATATTTTCTCACAACTTGGTGCCACCAACTTACTTGAACATCTCTTACCCCATCTGCAACCACAAATCGATGGACCAATCTTACCATCCTTAACCATCTCAGTTTCCTAGCCACCTTCTCCAACCTTGTCTTTCTTATTCTCTTTCCCTTTCAAACCATGGATCTTCACCCTAGGGTCTAAATAGTGGTTCTATTTGGAGTGAGTCCTTCCCTTGAAAGAGGGAGAGTGAACAAACTAGCAACTCCCAAATTACCATCTTTGCGGACCACCCTTAAGTTATCCACACATAACCAAGTCCTTGTAGAAGAACAATAGATCATCCTTTTTCTCAATTAGTCTAAATTCCACTCTTTAAGGGCCAAAATTTCTTCCTAAAGACTCCTTGTCAAGCCATACTTCTACTAGGAAAATTCATCCTCCTCTAGTGCTCCTGCCATAATAGTTGAGGATGAAGGAAAAATCTACTTCAAAATCCAATCCAATACATCTTTATCTACCACCCTCACTTGAAATTTATCTCTAAAGTCTTCCATAATGCAGGCCTAAATCCTCAATACACCTATATTGGCCTACCCTTTCATACCTAATATTTTCTTAATGAATTTATGGGAGGAAAGATCAAGGATGAAAAATATATTCTTTAGCCTCCCATCAGATAATATGCCTTCTGTGAAGCCCTAAACCTGCAAATGCACAAAGACAACAAACATGGTTAGATTGTTAGTTCAAATGCATGTACACAAGCATGAGAGATTCCCCATGAAATCCACCTATTTAAACTACCATTAGGAAATGAAGAACAAAAACTCAAATAATCATGAAAGCAAATCCTAATTTAGCCAATAGATTGATGATCCCATGGGGGAATTGGTGCCAATGGAGTGTTGCAATTGGCCCTTTCCCAATTCCTAGGTTGCAATGAAGATGATTTAGAAATGGTCAAATCTCCAAAGAGATTTGAGCATAACCTTGGTGAAAATGTGAAAATGATATGAATGCTTGGATGAAATGAGCAAAATTAGTTCTCAATTGAAGAGAGTAACTTTGTTTGAAGATTGTGGATGAAGATTGAGGAGAGAAGTCTCCAATTTATAGACTTCTATTTGGAAGAGAAAGTGAGATTGAGCAATGTGGGACTAAAGATAATCCAATGGCATTGTGCCACTTGTCCACATGTGATTTGATGAGGAATGAGCACATTTTGGCCAATGTGCATTATAAATGCATAAATTTGAATTTAAAGTGTGAGTTGACTTGTTGAAGAGGAAAAAGAAATGGAGTTAATGTCACTTGGCTCAAGGCCAAGGACATGTAAGAGGCCTTAAATACCTTGTTGGAAGGACCAAGTCCACTTGGCCTTTTTGAATTCAAATGAGGGAATATTCCCTTTTGATGCTTTGTGAGGGAAAATAGATGAATTAATAAATCAAAGTATTTGATTTATTGTGCAACTTGCATTCTCTAGAGAAATTTAATGAAAGGGATTAAGTTAATCATGGTTTTGATTAATTTAATGAAGAATTAGATGATGTGACAATATAGACTTAGATTTATGAATTGATTTAAGTCAATAATTGAGAGGAAATGATTCATTAAATAAATGTTTTGATTTATTTAATCAAGAAGAAATATGTTAGATCAAATAAAATGATTTATTTAATTAAATAGGGATGCAAGGTTAATTAAATTAAATTGATTAATTTAATCACCGAAAGAGGAAGACTTAATCCAATAAATAATGTTTTATTAAATTAAGAGGTAGAATACGATGAAATGTTGTTAGTAATCGGGATCAGGTGTGCTGAACCAAATATGTACATTTTCCATGTTTACATTTTGCCCCTCTTTGAAGCAATGTATTTGTTTCATTGATTCAAAGAATAAACTATTGTGATCTAAGGTTTAGGATTTTCTTGAATTTTTTCGGATGCTCCACTACTGCCCCAGCAGAAGGATATTGCTGGATATTGCCCCCTCAAGAGATCGGATACAAATTTTGATTTTTTTTTGGATGATCTCACGAAAAAGATGACAACGTGCCCAATAGGCCAGAAATACCACAGAATGCCAGAAAAATGCATTAAAATGCCAAAAGGGGGGCAAAATGACTCTCGATTGGATGAAAATGGGATTGGGGGACGAAAACCCTTGCTGGAAGGTCAAATTAGGTCAAAAAAACCTTAATTTTTAGGCTTAAATAGACCTTGAGGGGTTACTTTCAATACATTTGCACTCTTAACCTTGAAAAATTTGACACTTGAGCTCCAAGTCCTAGATATAATGGCACAACGATAGCTTCCTCTACACGTGTTGGAGCAGGTACGAGTATATCAGTGACCAGTCGCTGTAGGACCCACGGTATGTACCCCTATCCGACCTTTATTTTCCTCATTTTGCATGCATTTATTAGGGTTTAGGTACGGTCGAGTCGGCACGACGTGATATAGCGTCACAGAAAATTTACAAATAGGCCTACGTGGGGCTATATAAGACCACTTTGTGCATAGAGCGTCGTGCGGCTCCGTTCACCACTTAGATATTTTCGATGAGTAAAGTAGGCCGCTCGCTCAAACAGTGTCATGCGGGCCGATTTGTCCAATTTAGCTATCTAAGTCCACCACGTGGCGCAGTTTGCAAAATTTTGCTATCTAAGTCCGTCGTGCGGTGCAGTTTGGAAACTTACAAACTGCCTCGCTTTTGCAAATAGCGCCGCTTTTGCTATTTCAAAAGTGAAAGGCGATACAAACAACAAAAATTTTCCTAGGGAAGCTGACGCGACACATTTCCTTACGCAGGAGAGACACGAGGTTATTCATTCAAAGGAGCACCGGTGGCTAGTTCTTGAGAGACTAGCTGATATGCATATATTCCTCCAAGAGCAGCTTGGGATGCTTGGTTTGTGGTTTGTTGCTTACGTTCTTCCTGTTCGAGCACATCTGGGTATGCTACATGCCTTGGCCGAGCGGTGGCATAGCGAGACGTCGTCCTTTCATCTTCCCATTGGCGAGGCTACCATTACTCTGGAGGATGTCTTGCGCATCTTGCGACTACCCATTCATGGAGAGCGAGTGATTTATGATTTGGAGGAGGGGAGAGATGTCTGCTTCGGTGTCATGGGTGTGGACGAGATCATGCTCTATGATGGGCAGATAGATTTGGAGAGGTACCGGGGTATAGCCCCTACTTAAGCCTGATTGTGGTCGCCATTATTTTTGACCTTGTAGCTCCCGATCGGCATGACCAATACTTCAGTCCGAGTTGGGGACTAGCATGGCAGTAGATGTGCGCTTGCCGAGTGTGCTATGCCTGGGGACCAGTACTGCTGGCCTCCTTGTACTGAGATTTACATGAGTTCACCTACTTAGAGGGTCGGGCTCTTGGGGCTGAATTGACCCTTTTGCATATTTGGGTATTTGAGTGGATTCCAGTGCTTCGCCTGGTTGTCATTCTAGTTGCTATAGATATTGATGATCTTATGGTGTGGCGGTATGGTGGGGTAGAGTTTCACTTTACCCATATGAACATAGATGACATAGCCCATTGGCAGTGGGTTTTGGATGAGATGACAGTATTCATATAGAGACCATATATGGGTATAGGCCTATGGATGGATGATGCAGAGCAACTCTTCTTTTCCCGTCAAGACATATTCATGCAGGGTCAGGAGCATTTTATGGTAGAGAGGTACCTTCCTGACAGAGTGGCTAGGCAGTTCAGGGAGGTGCAGGATATACTTGATGCTCAGTATATGGCTATCTTTGCCTGTACGACAAAGGAGATAGCATGGGGACCGCCTATTCCAGTAGACGAGGTAGTGACCTCATTGAGGTAGTTGGTGGCTCGGCCATGGGCATATGATCAAGGGGCAATAGACGCAGGGGTGACTCTAGCATATAGGGCCTGGTTCAGTCCACCGGTGAGATTGACAGTTCTTGGGATAATACTTCCACACCGCAGGCCCAAAGGTAGGTCAGCAGGCAGAGGTCGGGGTGGTGTGCCACCAGTGCAGCTTGCAGGATAGGATGGGCAGCCACAAGTAGGCCCACAAGAACAGCCAACAGGACAGGATGGGTAGCCAGCAAGACAACCAGCAGGGCAACCAGGCCCCCACGATACACTGATTTAGCAACTGCAGGGCTAGATACAGGTTTTGACAGTTGCCTTAGATGAGGCCTGGCAGCAAGTTATTGCAGCTACAGTGGAGAGAGATTTGACACGATTCGAGAGGGATCAGGAGATTGGCCGACGACGATAGTTAGAGAGTGTTGCTTCCACATCCCAGGGGCGTTCTGTTGATATTTGAGATTACAAAGATGCTATCAGAGAGGCCGAGTACTATCGACAGCATTACTGATAGGTAGTGCCCTCAGCAGACAGAGTACCAGATTTTTCTCAATAGACCAGGAGGCGGCTAGTAGAGGATCATGGTGAGTGACAGATGGGGGAGGGCAGCAGCCAGCAGGGCTAGCCCTTTTGATCACAGACAGTTTGTTCCAGTTTTGATATACAGGCTGTAGTACTTTGACCTTATTGTACCATGTTATTCGATGTACACTTGATCCGATTTGTATCATAGCAGTATTTTTGATGATATATATGAGATGATTCGCCCCTTTTATGATATGTATGGTGCACATGTATGATATGCGGATGTATAATATGCGAATGTATGATGCTATGAGATGTTTCTATTCTTATGCTTATGTGATGTGATGTATGTAATGGATGCATTTCTTTTCTTTTTTTAATGATGTGATGTATGTTAATGATGGTTATGGATGCAAATGATCATGTATGATGTAATGTTGTCTTAAGATAACAAATTTATATTATTCTTTGTATCTTAAGAAAATGATGTGATGTAATGTGTCTCAATGCTAATGATCATGTGGATGCAGGATGTATGCATGGGCGATGCTTTGATTACTGTTATGATACCATGTTAGTGTGGAAAGATAATAGAAGAATTGCAGAATTTAGTTAGGATGGTGATAGTGATTTGCATTGCTAGAAATTGGGATTTTCAAAGGGTCAATTGCATTATGTTTGATAACACACATAGGTACGATGCATCGAGGTATAAAGGACTAGGATGGCATGGTACCTAGTGTGATGGACTTTGACTTGAAAATTAGATAGGAGTACTCTTGTTCACACTTAACATACATACTTCATTCAGGATGTAGTTCAGACATTCTAAATATCTCAGGCCAAAACATAGGAAAGCAAGCTTTCCTATGTGGTCAACAAGATACCTAAAATATCCTCCCTACAAACCAAACAAAACATGCATAACTAAGTTATTTTACAAGGGTATCCTACAAGTGCAACAGATAAAAAAGATAATGATCTTTGCCCCATTCCTTTCTCTCTAAACCTGTTTTGTTTAGGCATCATCGAGAGGTCCTTGGAATGAGCGCAAAATAAGATAAGTCAATAAAAGATTAGTAAAGCAAACCAAATAAGCTAATGTTCTTCATACCGCTAGCTAATGTTCTTCATACCGCTAGACTAACTACTGTGAGGGGTACCTGATGCTTATGTCCATCGCAGGAAAGCTTCATCCTAGGATTTTGTGATCAGGGTTTTGATGGGATTGATTTGGGTGATAAGCTATTGATATTCCGAGTTGACCAACTTCCTTGCTTATTGACTTAGGCTTAAGACTCTGATGATTAGGTGTTCACTTTGGAACCTGCTAAACTTGCTTCTGACTGACTTACCAAAGGGGGAAGATGATGATTGATTTTATTATGAGTGATGACAATCACGGGTGAAAGTGAGATGAAATGGATGCACCATTTTTGTTTTTTCAAATGTTTTGAGGCTGTTTTTGGCATTTTCACTTTTTTCAATGTTTTTGGTATTTTCAAGATTTACGACGAACAGGCTAACTTAAAGACCTATCCTAGGGGTCTCGAGAGTTGATCCATAGATTAGCCTTGCCTACGTTATACAAGCAGAGACCACGTAGTTCAACTGACGACAGACTGACTTGATGATAAGATGGACAAACATATTGCCCCTTTTATTGCTTAAAGGACTAACCTAAGATGCAGACTAGAAGGGCAAACGGTTTGCCAAATGCGACGGACGCCCAAAGGACTGACCTAAATGTCTTGGGGGTGATCAAAGATCAACCTTGCCTACGTTCAAGCTCAGAAATGACGTAGTTCGACAAGGTGAAAGACTGACGAGACTCAACGATGAATTTTTTGAAGATTTTTCAATATTTCAACATGTTTTTGGATTTTTGATGAATTTTTGAATGTTTTTGGATTTTTCTAATGAATTTATGAAGATTCCAAGAATATACATGAATTTTATCCAATGTCGATGCAGGAACATGCCCCCAGCGTGGTGCGATAGACTACTTCAATAAAGGCAAGACAAACTGACCTTAGGAATATGCCAAGTAGTACTATGGTGGAATATGATATGGACACCAGCTCAGGCTATGGTATGGATGCGAGCAAACTGGGTGGATGGATGAATGAGTGAGTTGTGTGGAATGGATGAGTCATGCAAATCCTAGTGGATAAAGAGTGCTTTATTTACGCTTGATGCCTATTTGCTAGGTTTTCACCAAGGTACTTGTCCAAAGCGCCACTGAAGTGGTTTTCACTAGAGAATGATTTTTTTCTCTTTACTATTTTCAATCCTTTTTCTGAATTTTTGGATTTTTGCATTTTTTTATTTTTTTGTCGTTGCCAAAATGCCTGTTTGCTAGGTTTTCATCAACTTAACCATTTTTTAGGACTTTTTCTTATTTCTTTTTTGCATTTTCTGGTTCCATACCTTACAAATTTTTAGGCATACAACTTTTTGAGATGAGAGCTATTCATGGGCTCCTGCAAAGGCTCACGTTCTGGTGTCGACAGCTGATATGCCCCTAATTTGTAGCTTGCGGTGATGATGAAGGGTCCCAGCTAGTTGGGCTCAAACTTTCCTTTTGTATCTGGGTTGGGTACATTCTTTTGGTTCTCTTTTAGCACAAGGTCACCAATTTGGAAGCGGTGTTGCCTGATCTTCTTGTTGTAGCTCCGTTTCAGGCGATTTTGGTAGACTTGTAGATGATTTAGGGCATCCATTCGCCATTCATCTAGTAATTCCAGCTCATTTAGTCTTGTGACCCTGTATTCCTCGTCTGTGATGAGGTTTTGCAAAGATATTCTCAGTGACGAAAGCTCGATTTCAATAGGGAGGATGGCTTCTAATCCATATACCAGGAAGAATGGAGTGGCACCTGTCAGCATGTGAATGCTAGTGCGATAGGCCCATAAGGTGGGATTTAGTTGCAGATGCCAGTCACGACCAGAATCATTGACTGTTTTCTTGAAGATTTTTTAGAATAGTCTTATTGGTAGCTTCTGCCTGGCCATTGCCTTGTGGATAGTATGGAGTGGAAAAGTGGTGTTGGATTTTGAAAATTTCACACAAATCACAGACATCCTAATTCTTGAAGGGTGTCCCATTATCAGAGATAATGGATTGAGGAACACCGCATCGAAAAATGAGGTATTTTAGGATGAACTTGGATATCTATTTACCCATGATGTAGGTCATGGGAATTGCTTCGACCCACTTTGTGAAATATTCAGTGGCGGTGATTATGAACTTGTGGCCATTGGATGAGGTGGGTGAAATTTTACCAATGAGATGGAGCCCCCATTGTGAAAAGGGCCAAGGTGTAACAATGGGATGCAACTCTTGAGTTGGTGCATGGATGAGATCTCTATGCTGCTGGCATTGTAGGCATCTTCTGACAAAGTCGTGTGCCTCTCTTTCCATGGTCAGCCAATAGTACCCGGTTCTCAGCAACTTCTTAGCCAAAGTCATACCACTCGAGTGCGAACCACACGTGCCATTGTGTACCTCAATTAGAGAATTCAAGGTTTCTTCAGGTGTTAAGCAATGTAACAGGGTTCCATCGATGCTTCTACAAAAGAGGGTCTCTCCTAGGATGATGAATTGTAAGGCCCTTTTGACAAAGGTTCACTTGAGGTTTGGGGTGATGTTAGTTGGGAGGATTCCTAACCTTAGGTAGGTGTAAATGTCATGGTACCAAAGATCAAAGGGACCAATGAGTTCACACATGTATTCTGACTCTAGTACCTCAAAATTTGGTATGAGAAGCTGCTCTACAAGGAATTCGTGTTTTGAGACATTGCAAGGAATATCGAGCAAGGATCCAATTGTTGCCATTGCATCGGCTGCTCTATTGTTTGTCCTTGGTATTTGCTCAAAGGTGATGTCGATGAATGATTCCTTGAGGCTTTCTACCACCTTTTTGTATGGTGTGAGCTTATCATCCTTAGTTTGGTATTCACTGCTGACTTGGTTGATGATAAGTTACGAGTCCCCATAGACCTTTAATGCCATGATTCGCCACTGTGCTACAATCTTGAGGCCTATGGGTAAAGCTTCGTATTATGCAATATTGTTGGTACAAGAGAATGCCAGTTTATATGATTTGGGTATACAGTCTCCTTGTGGGGTGATGAAGAACACACCGACTCCTGATCCATGCTACGTGTGGGAGCCATCGAAGTATAATTTCCAGTGGTCGGCTGCACCAAGATTGAAAAGGGACTCATTTGGGAATTCTGATATGAACAGGTTGTTCGTGTAGAGGGGAGCTTCTGCTAGCTAGTATGCAATAACTTGTCCTTTGATTGCCTTTCACTCAACATACTCAATATCATGTTCAGATAGTATCATTACTTATTTAGCCATTCTTCCTATGAGCATTGCTTTTGACAATAGATATTTCAGGGGGTCTATCTTGGCAATCAGCTTGATTTGATGAGCTAGCATGTAATGTCTGAATTTTTGGGCTATAAACACCACCGCTAGGCAAGATTTTTCTATTGATGTGTAGTTGAGTTCTTGCCCCACCATTGTTCTACTGATATAGTAGATGGCCCACTCGGTTCCCTTTTCATCATGTTGGGCTAAAAGGGCACCAAGGGTGGCTGCTGTTGCTGAGATGTATAGGATCAATGGTCTCCCTACGATCGGTGGCATTAGCACTGGTGGTGTAAGTAGGTATTCTTTAATTTTGTTGAATGCTTGCTCACACTTGTCGTCCCACCTGAATGCTACTCCCTTATGGAGTAGGTGTGAATAGGCGATCTGTTTATCTGCAAGTTGTGCTATGAATCTTCAGATGGACTGGAGTCTACCTTGTAATCCTCTGAGTTGTTTTAATGTTCTGGGTGCTTCCATATCAAGGATTGCTTTCACTTTTGCAAGATCCACTTCTATCCCTCTCATTGAAACTATGTACCCCAACAGCTTTCCTGATTGTACCCCAAATACACATTTCTTTGGATTGAGTCTAACCTTGTATTGTTCTAGCCTATCAAAGATTGCACCCAATGTTGCTATGTGGTCCTATCTTTTCTTTGATTTAGCCAATATGTCATCCACATAATCTTTGACAGTTTTGTGAATCATGTCGTGGAAGATCAGTGTCATGGCTCTTTGGTATGTAGCTCCTGCATTCTTTAGCCGAAATGGCATCACATTCCAGCAGTAGGTGCCCCAAGGACATGTGAAGGCTGTCTTGTGCTGGTCCTCTTTTGTTATCAGGATTTGATTGTATCCCGAAAAGCTGTCCATTAGGGACAGCATCTCATGCCTGGTCGTCATGTCCACTATCATATCAATGTTGGGTAGTGGAAAATCATCCTTAGGAAATTCTTTGTTTAGATCCCTAAAGTCCATGCAGATGCGGATGCCCCCATTCGGTTTTGAGACTGGCAGAAGATTAGATACCCATTCTCAATAATCAATTGGTCATATGAAGCCAACGTCTAAGACTTTTTGTAATTCTATTTTCATGAGCAGAGCTATCTGCGGGCGTATCTTCCTTAACTTTTGTCTAACTGGTTTTGCTCCAGGGTAAATAGCCAAATGATGAACCATGACCTTAGGATCCAAACTTGGCATGTCAACATAGGTCCATGCAAAGTTTACCTTTCTTTCTTTCAAGAATGCTACTAATAGTTCTTGTTCCTCTGTTAAGAGTGACTCGGCGTAGAAAGTGAAAGGTGGCTCTGTTTCTGTTCCCAAGTTGGCAAGGTTACACTCCTCTGCTAGAACTGCTGACTTTTCTTGATGTAGAGCTGTAGGGGGGAGATTGAATCCTTCATCCTTTGGTGCCTCAGAGAGGTTTTCACCATTGGATGCGTCCTTTATTTTTACTATTTTGTGGTTAGAGAGTGCCACAGTGTGGTTTTCACTCCATAACCCCAAGCTTATTCTTGATATTTTCCTTTTGCGATTGAAGGACTCAATCGTCTCCCCATAGTATGCCTGTGTGTCCAACGTGATGCTGAAGCCTGCCTTATGGTCCCCACATGGAACTATATCCCTTAGTCCATGAATTTTGAGAGCACCTCATCATTTTTGAATGAGTCTAGAATTGGTGGCCCTCGCTGATCGTGATCGATGAGTTGTGGGTGTACTAAGGTGACTTGATGGGTTGGTTGGCTTGACTTAGTGGGTGAGGCACTAATCATAAGTAAGGAAGAATCCTCAAAAAGCATGGGTAGGCCTGCTATGGTGTCATCATCATCACTACTGGCACATACATTGGTGACATCAAAGGTGAAATTATTGAGTGGGATACCTAGGCATACAGGTGGTCTAGGAGTGGGGTGATCCCACAATAGTGGTTTACAATTTTTGGCCAAACTAGACACTGAAATTATTATTTTTAACTAAATCTTCACATTCAGGCACCTCTAGCTGCTAAACTGTGAGGAATTTGAAGATGATGCAAACTAGAGTCTCATCACATTTTGTCAATAGATTCTAAAAATATTTTTTTCAAAATTTTTGGAATAAGATTAGACTTCTTTTTCCATCTCCCATGAAAACTGTTCTTTTTCATAAAATAACATTTTTAAAAAGTGATGCTCACCGTATACAACATAACATTTTTCGTATGAAGGATACAATCCTAATTTTTTCGAATTTAGATTTGTAACTATGATATCTAGTACTTTCATTTGGTCTCATATTTCTTTATTGAATATTTTTTCCTTAATAGGGTTTCGAAATCAAACCAATTGCAATTCATACATAGGCGGACTGTATACAACATAACTTTTTCTATATGTATCAAAATTCAATTTGTTTTTTTTAATGGATCAAGGAAACCAATACCCAACACAAACATATTTTTTTTAAAAATATTTTGATAATTTTCTATTTTTCCACATGTGCAAAACATATAGCCTGATTTTCGGTGAAAAACCTATGTTTAATAAAACTAAAAAAACACATACATAATAAACCAAAACATATTAAAATTATATTCATGGGATAGACAATTTTGAGGACTACCATAATCATTTAAAATAAATTTAAAATGAATTCATTTGATCCCCCAAAAGGTAAATCAAAAGTGATTTTTATTAGCATTTTGATAGGTGTAAAGGAGACTCATTTATAGGCATGGTTTAAAACTAGCGAGGTTCTATCCAAGGGGGTTTGATCTAAGGTGGTTTGATCAAACCATCTTCAATTGGAATCCTTAAAATGGAACTTTTAAACACTTAAATCATTATATTTTCTAAAAATATGTGATTTCAGCAAAAATTAGTTCCTCTCAGAAATAGTAAACCAACTTTGTGGGATCACCCAGTGGTTGTTGTTACCTGAGGAGAGGACCTGACTGCCCTTCTGGGAGTATTCCTGGCACATATGGTTATACTCGAAGGAGTATACCCAAGACCAAGGTTCTGCATTCTTCTTTCTACAATGATGGGCTCTAGCCATCCATCACTGTTCCTTCCAAGGCTTTCGTTCCTATTATAGCCCATACTAAACATCATTTGTAACCCTCTATTAGTTTCCACCATGGGTAGGGTGGGGGTGGGCCTTTCATCTTGGTATAATTTGTTTGAGATGTCCTCCTCATCCACATTTTCTCTACTGAGATCCCACCAATGGTGGAATCCAGAAGGTTTTTCCCTAATAGTGTGGATAGGTGTTTCAACTGGCTGAGGTTGTCCATGCGATCTAGGAGATTGTGGTAACTCTCCTACAATAAATGCATTTATTTTCATTTTGTAGTCGCCACATCCATTGTCTTGGATCATGTTTTTGATTTAAAATATATCTAGGATGGCGGGTGTCTCTGTCGTAGAACTGGAAGTGAGGTTGGTTGGGTCTATGTATGAAGTAGATGGTCCTTCATCATTTTTGGGTACTTGGGGGATCTTATAAAACTTGGCTTCCAAGTTTTTATAGTAGGAAAAAGGTTCGGGATCCCCATATATAGTGACCTCCTCATTCTGATGCGAGAACTTGATGCATTAGTGATAAGTGGAGGCCACGGCCTTCATTCCATGGATCCACGGGCATCCCAAGAGGATGTTGTACAGTAGGTCGAGGTCAAGGACCTGATAGGTGGTTTCCATGGTTGCCGGACCCACTTGGATGGGGATTTTGATAGTGCCCTGAGACACTCTTTCTTGGTCATCATACACCCTTATTGTAATGCTTTTTTTCTTATTTATGGAATCCTTAGCGAATCCCAATTTCTTTATGAGCTTTAGGGAACAAATATTAAGCTTGCACCTCCATCCACTAAGACTCGTTTGACTTTCTTTTTATGGATGAGCACTTGAAGGTGGAGTGTGTGGTTATGAGATGGTTGTGGGGGGAAATCTTGGTCAGAGAATGTAATGAGATTTGGGGTAACGATGTTACCCACCATAGCCTGGAATTGCTCTGTGTCAAGGGTGGTGGAGATGGTGGACGCAACTAATGCTTCATCGAGGATCTTTCTATGGGAGGCAGATATTTTCAATAGTTCCATGATGGAGATTTGGGTGGGTGCTCTTTTTAGTTGGTCAATGACATTGTAGTCATAGGGGATGACCTTTGTATTACAAATGGGGGTCTTAGCTAGTGCCCCAAAAATGGTAACCTTTCTACCACATGTGGTGACTCCATAGTCGTTGTTGGCTTCCTTGATATTTATGACGGTGACCATCTCATCGATGCATCCAGCTATCTCCTCATACATTAGGTTAGCACTAGCATACTTTTCCTTGCCCTTATTGTTCCCTTGATTATTGCCTTGATTGTTCCCTTGGTTGTGGTTCGACATCGGATTCGTGTATATTTTTAGGTCTAGGTTTCCAGCTGGCTGTTCGATATTGATGATTTTGTCCTCAATGAGGTCTTGGATGGTGTTTTCCAGCCTCATGCAATTGGTAGTGGTATGTCCTTTGACCTTGTGAAATTCACAGAGGAGATTTTCGTTGTACCATGGTGGCTTGGTCATGGGTTCTGTGTACTGCTCGGAGTTAGAGACTTTGATTAGATTCTCCTTGACTAGCTTCTTCATTATGGACTCAATTGATTCACCAAGAGCTATGAACTTCCTCTTGGGGGGATACTTGCCTCAGGGAGGTGGTCCTCCTTGATTACGCAAGTTGTTGATTTGATTTATGGGCATTGGTTGTTGCTGTGCTACTACCGCATTAGTCTACACATTGTTACAATTATGGTTTTGTGGTTGATGATTTGGGATGTTCTACCTAGGGGCACTGATGACCACTTTAGCATTGACCACGCCATCGTTCATTATATTTTTATTCCTCGACCATGTTTGAGGTTTATCATTGTAGTTGTTAGACAGGCAGTTATCCTGGGGTGGAGTGAATGTTGATGCACCTCCTCGTGTAGTAAGGGCTCTTTCGATGTTGAGCACCTTTGGGATCAGTTGGTCATATTTGGTGATGCACTGCATTTTCAAGTAGAATGCCAAGTTTTCATCTAGATTGGCTATGATGGTGCAAACTTGTTGTTCTTCTGGCATGGTCCACTTGCTCTAATTGGCCTTGGATTGCCATCTTTGTAAGAAGGATGTGAATAGCTCCCCTTTTCTTTGTTTGAGTGCAGATAGTTCTTCCAAATTAACATCCGTGCCCATATTAAAAGCATAATTTTTAAGGAAGGCTTCCATGATTTTCTCGAATGTTTTAATTCCCATGGGTAGGTGAGAAAACCATTCCATGGCTGGACCAGTCAGATTTCAGGGGAAGAGTCGCATTAGATATGTGTCATCGTATGCAACCTCCATGCAATGCACCTAAAATTCCTTGACGTGGTTTTCAGTGTTACCCATTCCATTGTACTTGTCAAATTTGGGGATTTCGAATCCCTTTGGGAATGGTATCATGGTGAGGTTTCTATCAAAAGGATAACGGCATAAATTCCTCGGTGTGGTTGTGGTTTTTCCTGCTTGTAAGTCCAACACTTGCTGCGAAAGTAGTCTAATTTGTGTTGCGACATCTTTGCTCGGATCGAGAGGTGGGATGAATGAGTTGTGAGGTGTTCGAGGTGTTTGATGGGTGGGGAGAGTACTAGTGGGCATTTGCTGCAAGCTCTGTTGTGCGTTCAAAGCCTGTTGGTATGTTTGCATTTGTGTCAACAACGCTTGTTGTTGATCTTGCTGCTGTTGTTCCAACAACGCTTGTTGTTGGTCCACCTGTTGTTGTTCCCACGAAGCCTGCTATTGATCAATCTGTTGTTGTGCTAGTAAAGCTTGTTGTTGGTCTAGTTGCTATTGCACCAACAAAGCTTGTTGTTGGTTGAGCTACTGTTGTGCCAAGAAAGCTTGTTGTTTGGCTTGTTGTTGTGCCTGAAAGTCTTGCAGGCCTTGTTGGTATGCTTGCAGATGGATTGCTTGCAATTGCGCTTGGTATTGGGCTTGTGCCTATTGTTGGGCTTGTGCTTGAGCTTGAGCTTGGGCTTGAGCTTTGGCTTGAGCTTGTGCTTGTGCTTGTGCTTGCACTTGAGCCTGGGCTTGAGCTTGAGTGTGGGCTTGCACTTGAGCTTCGGCTTGTGCTTGTGCTTGAGCTTGGGCTTGCGCTTGAGCTTGAGCTTGTTGTTTTTGCTTGAGTACTCTTTTTTGGTTGGCCTTTTGAAGGGTTTGGATTAGGGTGATAAATGAATTTGCCATGTTGGCTTTTGGTGGGATTGGTGGTGGAATGGGGATGACGCTGACCGTTGTGACTGATGAAGGGGTTATGGTGGTGGTTGGGATTTGGATTGTGGTGGTTGGGATTTGGGTTGTTGGAGGGGTGGTGGAGATGTTTGGTCCTTGAGAGGGTATGTTTTGGGATATTTGAGGACCGGTTGATGCTCTTGCCATGATGGTTCGAATGGTTGCCACCTGTTGCTGCGATGCTGCAGGCAAGAAGAGGGAATTATGTGTGATGTTCTCATTGCCCTGTTCTGAGAAACTATCAATGTTTTGGGGGGGAAACCCCACTTCGAGTGGCAATGTGGTTGTGAATGGAAGTGGGGGTAGTAGTAGTAGGCTACCCTGGAAAGAAAAAGGATCAGTGGCTTCAGTTGTTCCAAATAAATCAGCTTCTTCTTGTGGTAGAGAAGTTGGTGTGTTCAACTGACAGGCTAGTGAGGCGTGGAATGAAGATGAACCAGCGGGATTATGAAATGTGAGTGGGACGTATGGGTGCAATGGATTTTCTGGAACAAAATTATCCGGCGTGGTGGTGACAACCACCTCTTTATTGGTCACAAGGCGATGCTGTTGTAACTCTCGAAACATAGCACTTCCTTTGTTTACCAACGGTGAGGTTGGAGTGATGGCTTTTGTGATGTGAGGTATTTCTTGAGTGATGTTTGACACTGGGGATGCATTTGTGAGTGGAATGTCCATACTAGTGCTTGCATCAAGGTCGGAAGGGAACGAGACCCCTCCTTCCATTAACATGTTTAAGTACTTGAACATGGCACTAACAATTTTATGGTTCTGGGGTTTTGAACCATTTTTATCATTTCAAATTGTGTCATCCCCATGTCTTCGTTTGTAATATCCTCCTCATGGCTCTCCTCTTGAGGACTTTGTGATGATAAAGGAGAGTTAATTGGGGGATTGCTTGATCCTGCAAGGTTTATTTCAGAGGTTAACTAACTCATTCCCATAGAAGTTGATATTTCACTGATATTCTCCATGTTCTTCTTGTATTGAGATCTAGTTTGAACCATAAAAATAGGGATCGCTTGATCCTAACCTTTTAGGGTTCAAAAGAGAAGAACTAGGGAAGTCCAAGATCAAAGAGGGTGGTAATGGTAATGGGATAGACGGATGGAATGAGTGAACGAAACTTTTGGAGAATGTTTGAAGGTTTTATGCTAAACTTGTAAGGACTTAGATTGATTTCAATAATTTGACTAGATGCATTAAGTCAAACAAGACTGCAGTGAAGTTGTATTCCCTAGGAAGTTGCATTATCCTAGGGGAACTTGCACAAGTGGATGAATTAGCTAAGTGTGTTAAGCCAATGTGATTTGTAAACTAGTAAACCTTAGGAAATTGCGTTATCCTGGAGATAAATTTGTCCAAAAGTGTCGACTATTTTGGCTAGGTGTGTTAAGCCAAGATAGGGTGATGCTAGTTTAGCCCTCAGAGTTTAGCAAAAGTGATTTTTCTAGAGTTTTCATGAAGTTTGATGATGGGATGAGATTTTGACTTGATGAAAAGATGGATGGGGATGACTCTTTGATCCTAGACTTGAACCTAGACACAACTCTTTCTACAATATCTCGGTGTTGAAGAATGCGCTATACTTCCTATGTGAGAAAAGAAAACCTTTCAAAAAGTTCAGGATTCTGTTGGTAGTAGAATGCATACAAAGCCGGATTGTTCCTTGAAGCCTTTTTGTAGAAATTGTATACAAGTCTCTCTCTTACTTCGAGGAGCATCTCAAGGCGTTGCTCACGGGCTTTTAGGCTTATCTTCTTGAACTTTGGCTTTGGGATTTTAATCTTGCGGGAAATCATTGGAAACAATACACATGAAGCTCAATTTATCTCTTTATCTTGGTTTAATGAATTTATTTTTACCAAAGACACTTGCTTGTTTTTAGATTTCAAACTATATGTCTAATTTCCCACTTTCTTTCTCATCCCACAAGGTCCATTGTGTGGAAATCGAGGAAAATAGGGCAAAAGTTACCTATGTTTAACCTTTTTGGAAACAAATGACGATAGAATTCAAACACTTAGAAACCTCTAGGGATAGGATCCCTAGGGAAAGAAAGAGTGCTTTGAATTCGTCAAAGGTATTTGTCTCTTTAAAGGGGTTTGAAATTTGAAGGTCTTGTGAATGTTCATTTTTCAAGTGTTTTCGAGAACCAAGCAATGTTTTCTTTTCTTTCAAGCACTTTTACAATCCTAGGATGATGAGGCAATATCTTGTTGGGTTCCCACTTGGATAAATCCAGCTACGCATATCTTGTGCAAATGGCTAAATGCTTGACCACACTGGCTCCCCTCCACGGCACACACTTCTCGGGTCAAGACATGACCTTTTGCACCAACAAGATAGACAAGGCTTTGGCCTTTTTCTAAACAAAGGGTTCTAATGTGGGCATTCCATTCATGGGGGATTATCCAACATCGGCAAGAGTCCATTGCTCTCCATCTCATCAGAATAATCCTCGTGATTCTTGAACTTTCCTCAAGAATCTACACTTATATACCGGTTGGAAGTCGCTTGGCTTTAGCGTGTTCCCGGTTGGGTCGCTCCCTTGGGTGAGTACTTTTTCCCACAAGGTAGGCCCTCTAAGATAAACAAAAGCGAGCTAACATATCCCGTCATTTACACAACCTTTGTTGAAAAATAAAGGGGAAAACCTCCGCAATATGTCATGCTCACACTCGCATGTTTTGTTCAATTTTAAGTTCCCAAATCGAAATGTGGAGTCAATCTTTTTGACAACTTAATATCACCAAAATGCTTTTGATTCTCAAGATCGCTGTGAAGTGCGAGAGAAGCACATACGCATTTTAAATGATATTAACTTGTGAAAAGGATTGCAAAACATAGAAAACACTTGTTCATTTTAATCCATAAAGCAATGATGGCTTCTTTTTAAGCACCAAATGAAGTGTGAGATTGCCTTGTTCAATTGTTAACCTTTAAACAAAATCTAGTGTGTTTGTCTAAAGTTCTTTTTAGCCCCTTGGCAACTTTTGAAAGGAAATTTGATTGTTAATTTTAGAACCCAAAAGAAAACTAGTGTCCTAAGATCAATGAACTTATCAAATCCTTTAGAGAGTGTTAAAAAAAACACTTTAGTGTTTAAAACACTTTGTACAAAATAAGCATGGTGTCATAAAAAAATTTTGCTTGTTCTTTTTA
This sequence comes from Sequoiadendron giganteum, assembly GCA_007115665.2. Classification (NCBI taxonomy): domain Eukaryota; kingdom Viridiplantae; phylum Streptophyta; class Pinopsida; order Cupressales; family Cupressaceae; genus Sequoiadendron; species Sequoiadendron giganteum. The sequence goes on along the minus strand of CM021107.1, from coordinate 217,643,910 downwards.
AACCCAAAGTAAATTTAGTTTTCCTAAGGCCAAAGATATTTAACAAATTTTTCAAGGAGTGTTAAAGAACACTTTTAGTGTTTAGGAACACTTTGGGTTTGTGAACATGATATCATGATAAACTTCTTCCTTTGCTCCAACCTGCAAAATGATAGAAAACCAGAGAGCAATAAAGACAAAAAACTAGATTAGAGATTAAAAAAAATCCTAAATTAAAACAACACATGTCAATTTAAAACTTCACTGTCTTCCCGCGGCGGAGTTTGCAAAAGCGGTGGAGTTTGGAAAAGCGGAGGAGTTTGAAAACAAAGCGGTGCTATATAGTACCGCGCGGGTGACTTTGGGTAGCGCTCTCCAGAGACAAAGAGTGCAAAAGCAATGCAACAAAGGCCAGCGACACAGTTTGGAAGCGGCCTAGTTTGGGAATTTAAAATTTTTAGGCGGGAAGGGTGGTGCGGTGGATTTTGGAGAAAACGCAGTGCGATACAACGCCGTGGTGATGAAAGCGGTGGAGTATGGACCCGCGCGGTGGACTTAAGAAATTTTAAGAAAAATGATAGAGGGGAACCCGTGGTGAAGTTCAGACAATTTGAGCATGGGTGAATATGGCATCGCGTCTCTGAAAGCAGCGAAATATTATGCCATGGTGCTAAAAGCGGTGTGATATAGCGTTGTGCGGTTGAGTTTGTTGTGTCTGTACAAAAAGCGTTAGAAACCATGGAATTTAAAAAAAAACGTGATTTAAATGTTTGAACTGCCCTCTTTCTAGCGCCAAAATGTGAACCCCTAAACCTACAAATGCACAAAGACAACAAACATGGTTATATTGTTAGTTCAAATGCATGTACACAAGCATGAGAGATTCCCCATGAAATCCACTTATTTAAACTACCATTAGGAAATGAAGAACAAAAACTCAAATAATCATGAAATCAAATCCTAATTTAGCCAATAGATTGATGATCCCATGGGGGAATTGGTGCCAATGGAGTGTTGCAATTGGCCCTTTCCCAATTCCTAGGTTGCAATGAAGATGATTTAGAAATGGTCAAATCTCCAAAGAGATTTGAGCATAACCTTGGTGCAAATGTGAAAATGAGATGAATGCTTGGATGAAATGAGCAAAATTAGTTCTCAATTGAAGAGAGTAACTTTGCTTGAAGATTGTGGATGAAGATTGAGGAGAGAAGTCTCCAATTTATAGACTTCTATTTGGAAGAGAAAGTGAGATTGAGCAATGTGGGACTAAAGATAATCCAATGGCATTGTGCCACTTGTCCACATGTGATTTGATGAGGAATGAGCACATTTTGGCCAATGTGCATGATAAATGCATAAATTTGAATTTAAAGTGTGAGTTGACTTGTTGAAGAGGGAAAAGAAATGGAGTTAATGTCACTTGGCTCAAGGCCAAGGACATGTAAGAGGCCTTAAATGCCTTGTTGGAAGGACCAAGTCCACTTGGCCTTTTTGAATTCAAATGAGGGAATATTCCCTTTTGATTCTTTGTGAGGGAAAATAGATGAATTAATAAATCAAAGTATTTGATTTATTGTGCAACTTGCATTCTCTAGAGAAATTTAATGAAAGGGATTAATTTAATCATGGTTTTGATTAATTTAATGAAGAATTAGATGATGTGAAAATTTAGACCTAGATTTATGAATTGATTTAAGTCAATAATTGAGAGGAAATGATTCATTAAATAAATGTTTTGATTTATTTAATCAAGAAGAAATATGTTAGATCAAATAAAATGATTTATTTAATTAAATAGGGATGAAAGGATAATTAAATTAAATTGATTAATTTAATCACCGGAAGAGGAAGACTTAATCCAATAAATAATGTTTTATTAAATTAAGAGGTAGAATACGATGAAATGTTGTAAGTAATCGGGATCAGGTGTGCCGAACCAAAAATGTACATTTTCCATGTCTACACCTTTATAATGTGTGTCTTCATTTCTAGTAGTGCACATAAAACTTCATCTCCATCAGCACCTCCCAAAGGCCCACATGCCAACTATAAGCCTCAAAAGAAATGCACAGGGAAATCTACATGAAATGTGAAATGGATCTATCCCCCATAAGACCCTACACCCACATGTCACATAATGGATGAAGGGAAATAAAGAAATATAATAAACTTTAAGACATGAGTTATGCTAACAAAATCCAATATACAAAAAAATTAAACAATGGCACACACACAACTGACACAAGATTTAACTAAAAAAAAAACATTTTGGAAAAAAACCCAACAAATAGCACCACTCTATATATTAACAAATAAAATGTTTATGATAGAAAGAGATTTCCTTGTGTTGATCATGTACCTTCAATCCTCTAATCCATTAACATGCACCCTTTGTCAACTTGTGTTCCAACCTATTCCAATTACATACTGTAGCTCTAGCCTACTAACCAAACACAACACCTAAGTGCTTGTATTTATAGCCAAAATGCTTGCTCAATAACACCAACTGGAAATAATCCATGGATAAGAATCCACCATGCAAACCCATCCACCCCACCAAACCCATCTTCTCTTGATAACTATGAGAGATTTCCAGATATTGACCTAGTGCCAAACTGGAATGTAAGTATAACTCATTCTCTTAATGGCCTTGCAGGGCTAGATCAATGAAAGTTCAAGCAAGAGACTGCACTAGCAAAATTTGAGGGAAATGGGTAGGGATTTCCTGATATGAAATAAAAAGATGAAGAAATGAGGGGTGAAGAGATGCAGATAGGTAATCCAGCTGAGAGAGGTCATTTGTATCCAAAGGGTGGTGATAGGGACAATATGAGTCTCAATGAGGATCTAGTTTACCAAGCTTTAGTTGTGGCTGCTAAAAAAATGAATAGGAGAAGTAAGAGGCTTGAGATTGCAGATGTTGTTGAGGTTTCATGTGGCTAACTCCAAATCTAGTTGTATTTTGTCTTCTAGTTCAGATCTTGCACTTGCAAATGTCCTTCCTATTGTGTCTTGGTATGGAAGGATAATCCCTAGAGCTGTTGAGATGATCATGGGGAAGATGCTCAAAGACATGATTGAGGAGGTTATTAGTCTCTAGGATACACTTGAAGAGCCTTGGCCAATGGAAATCTTTTACAGGCCAGAGGTAAAGGGACTTGGTATTGGTGCACAGGCCCCTGTTGATGGTGATGTTGCTACCATTGTTCTGGAAGATAAGGAGGCTTTTGATCCTCCTAGTTGATTCTGCTTCTCCCTTAGTTATAACTTTGATACTTTGCTCTTGTTTTGTATAATGGTTGTCTCTTGAAAGCCTTTGACTTTCTTTTTAAATTGCTAGTTATATATTGATTTTAAAATAGCACTTAAGTCTTTTTGGAACTATTTGGATTCTGAACGTCCATAGGAGATATATCTCTTTGTAAACTTCATGTACCAATATTCAAAAACAAAATCTTCATAGGTACCTTAAGAGGATATAATGTGATTACAATAAGCATAGATGACCATTGAAAAACTACGCAAAAGGAAAGATAATTCATATGGTTGATCATTGGTGAATTCCACAAATAAAATAGATCGTTACCAGTCTGGGTAGCTAGGTTATCTCTTTGCATTCCATTGTCACATCGAAACAAACTTTATGGAACCCATATACTTCTAGAAACAAACTCATTTTACCAAAAAAATTTTGCTGTTTAAGCAAATAGATAACTTTACAATCCCATTTCTTCTTGTATGACAGTGCAAATTCATTGAATTGAACACTAATTTACAGTATCCTGATAGACTGAAATGTGGATCAAGTAGAACTTTAAGCACTAACCGTTCCTGAGATAGAAAATCCCTTCATCCACTTGATAAGTGTGCTAGAGGCAATTGAAAATTGCTTCACAGGAAAGGAAAAAGTAAATCCAAGCTCCCTTTGTTGACCAGAAGGTGGTCTCATATTCTCATCTTCCTGTGCAACAAAAAAATTGCTAGCTCTGAAGCAATGTAATCAAACAATTCCTGTGATCAACATCAAGCAAAATTACTAGATTAATTATAAACAAAATAGAAGAAATGACCACAATGACTTGAATAGAAAAACATGTCTAGAAATGTATTCTCTTTTGAAGTTAATTTATACTGACCTCAGTTGTGCTGCTGATTAGTTTTGGAGGAATTGAAACTTATTTAAACTCTTGGTTAACAACTCACCTTTCCTTACCGCTTAACTTTTACAGCTAAAAGACACTATTATAAAGGCTAGGCATCTTTCTTTAGTTCAGGGACATTAAAATAGTTATTTTTTGTAGTTAATGCAATAAAAAAGCTCAAGAATTACAACTAAAATCTAATTTTAGTCTCAGGTGACATTGCAGATACCCGTTAAGAAGCCTTAATTTACAAAAACCCTCTAACAACAAAATCATGAATCAAGAAAGAGGTCAAATGGGAACTAATTTAATTATCAGTTCATATCAGGAAAATAATGCTGCTAACTTGTTGCATGTATTTATGTTTGTTATATTTTACAATGGCCTTGTTGTAGACTCTAGTTTTCTTTTGCTCTTGCTTTGAGAGCCTATTCATGCAATATAAGCATTCACCCCAATAAAGGAAACTACCATCAATTTCCTAAACACGTAAGACATGCAAAAAAAATAGATTGCAAACCCTCCCATATGGACCAACGATAATGACTAGTTGATTTTAAACAACATCAAGTTCAACTATCTCATTCATTATTTCATGTCCAAGCACAAAATGGTAGCCATTGAAGCTTGTAATCCCATTGTTTGTGTCAGAATTTGACACCAAGAATATTTTAATTATGGACCCAACTCTCAATTTTCAAGTTTTATGTCCTATACTTCAGAAGTGTTGCATGCAAAGTAGAAAATTCACTAAAATTTAATCTATGAAAAGTCAAGTATCAAATTTCACATACAATAAATAAATACCCAGCTTTCATGTAAGTCCTGTAGAATATACATAATGTAGAGAGACTTATTTGGTTTTAAGATGAAGATTCATGCATATCATAAATGGAATGAACTTTTCTGCATGTCTTTCATGTATCAGACCATGACTAAGAAAACAATCAGCTGAAGGTAAAGCAATTTTCAAAATATCTTGTTGTGTATGCCACATACTATAGGATAAGAAGATTAACAGAAAAATAAGAAATAATGTGTGAAAGGGATAATGGATTGAATATCTTTAATACAACTACAATATCCATACCAGGATGCATATCTTACAAACTGATTACCTCAGTTTTCACTGTAAAGTTAATTAAACACTAAGCATTGTGCCATGTGGTATTGCACACAAAAATTAGAGAATGAGCTCAACAGTTACTCATCACATCAGCCAAAAAAAATTAAAAACACACATATCAAAGAGACAGGAAACATAACTTTCAAAGTGAGATTACCTTGGCTTTCTCTGCCAACTAAACTAAACACTAAGCATTCTGCCATGTGATTTTTTTATATAAAGGGTAGATAATACCTCCAACAATTACTGGTAAACTCACCTAAAGGACACAGATATCAAACAGACAACTCCACCTTGTGTTCTAGTTGCAGATAATTATAATAACAAAATTAGATACAAAAGGTACCAAGACTATCCTCCAGAAGATAGAAGGGTTAAAAGTAAGTACTAACTATATTATGAAAGATTAAGAAAAAAGTATAAAGTACTGAAATCATATTCACTGATAGAAGATAACAAAAAAAAATCAACAATATTGTTTTCGTTGAGTTGAAGTTGATCATATCAGGTCTGTAGGATATAACAAGATAAACAATTTAACCAGTGAAAACGAATGCAATCTCTTAAGATATTCATTTCTTTTCAATTTTAAATGTAATAATTGCTGGTGTGGAAGATTCTTACATCAAATTAAGCATGTTCCCATTCAGTTATGTTATACAAAGACTTGGTTCTCGTGTAAGGCCTATGAAATAGAAAAGTGGAAAGAGAGAGAAAAAAACCCAAAAACTAAAAGAAAAACAGAGACTAGATTCGATTGCCGTATAAACCCTTTGACATGAAAAAGTTAAAATAATTAAGAAAAAGAAAAATAAACGCCTGGAAACCTAGAAGAACATCATTAACTGAATCAATCTTACTCTAGCTTTAGCTAAAAATAAATACAATATATTGTTTGGAACACAAATTCTGAAGAGTTTTTCTTTTGCTTAAGGTAAGTGGAAGACCATATCATCCATTTCAAAGGCAGACCGTAAAACTGAAAAAATAAATATAGATTATCCAAAACACCTGTAAGGCCATAGGTTCTTTCCTCTCATATAAACAACGTATTCTCTTACTTCAGTGGAGAATTACTTTTATTTGTAGCGTAAATCTTTCTGTAAATCTTTCAAAGGAGAATATAAAGAACGCAGGCAATGATGCGAAATTCGATATAACTCAAACAAAATTGTACCATAATACGAAGGCAAAAGATCACGACAATGAGAGCGTCTGCCAGGGCAGAAGAGTCTGACTCGTTCATCTCGACAATTACTCATTCTTGCAGAGACAAAGCTTATGAATATTGCAGAGTCATGGTTGTGGTAGTGTTGGTATACTTGGCAACGTATAAAACTTCTATTATTGTCATTGTTTGCATTTTCTTTTAGATTCAAAATTAGTGTGAAATGATATTTTCCTTGTTTATCTAAGCTCTATACTATAAAGAGGGGTAGGTTTTTATATTTATTATGTTTTATTTCTAAAAAACTTATTTGGCGAGAATTTATATGTTTGAGTAATGGGATTTTCCTTTTGCAACACAATGTTTTATGGAGTTTAGATAATTGTCACTAAGGAAATCGAGGGTTCAACTCATAAGGGATTTGGATAGAGAGAATTTTAATTCTAATGGAGTCATACCAATTTCATACCTCATAAGTCAATAATGGGTTGTAATGGATTTTGATGTAGAGGTTTTAATAGAGAGGAATTACAATATGTCATCCATGGACACCATTGTAATTGTCACTTGTGGGTGTCAATAATCATTTCTACAATATAAATGTTTTGATGGGTATTTAGGTGTTTAAGGATTTTCCTATTTGCAATGGAATGGATTCATATGGAATTCAGGGAATTATCTCTTAAGAAGTTATTCTTTCAGCTTATGAGGGATTTCACTAAGAACTCGGGTTTGTTCTAATTGATTCATGCTAACATCATACTTGGCATCCTCTAATAATGGGTAGTGCTAGATTTCAGGATGAAAGAGGCATTTCTAATTATGAAATAATAACACTCATTGTTCTAGGTTTTGGAAAATTTTCAAGTTTTGGTGTTGACAATTCTATATGGAAATCCTTTAATGCGCATTCAAAGACTTGGATATTGGGCCTCTACCATCTACAGGGCTAAAATGATTAGGTTCGATTTATAGCTTATCCTAATTATTTACATCTCATAAGTGAAACAATTAGGCTTTCACTCGGTGTATCCTAGTAGCTTGGTAGGGTTTCAAATTGAGCATTAGATGTGGCCAAATCAACTAAAAAATATAGCATGTAACTCTAATTCCTTCCAACTTTTAATTGAAACATTTTTGTGTTGAATTCTTAGGTGATAAATCTATAAATGGTGATCCATCATTTTTTATGGTTCATCTTGTTCAGATATTTTATATTTATCAACCAATAAGTATAGATTGAATCTTAGACATTTACTACTTCATTGTTGTTAATATATTACTTTTAGTTCAATTAAGAATTTATGAGTCAATGCCAATGAATTTGTAGCATCCACATGACATAATATATTACCAAACAACAACTTACATATAATCATTTTTATTACATCTGATTATTTTTCCTCAAAAAATTCACATTGCTTCCTATAAAAAATTTTCCTCAGTTTTCTATATTGTATCATTTTTTTGAAAATTTAGAAAGTAAATCCCACTATTCCCCTAAACAGTATTCATAAAAATAATACTTACCTCCTAAGAAAGCTAATGAATCACCATTGCTTGAGACTACTCTAGGTTATTGGTTGTCACAAGTTCTATGCTTAGATTGTTAATACTCGAGGATGTAGTGGATTAAGAAATTGTTGAATTGCTATTTATAAGATATTCTTATCATGAAAAATCTTGTAAGTATGAGATATCCTCCCTATTATAATCTCAACTTTGTTAATTGAATTTACATGGCAAGAAAATAATTACATATTTTTTTATGAGTTTCTTCTTAATTTTTGCAATGATAAGTGTTGAAAATTTGAGAAAATATATGAAGTTATTTAAGTTAGAATATGACCACTAAGGCCTCAATTTTTTTTTAAGTAGGGACTCAAAGAATTTGAGAGAATATTTTGGATTACTATAGTAGATTTATCCTACATATTTGAGTACTTCTTTGATGAAATCAAGTCCTTTAAAGTAAATATACAATGAATGAAGGTGAATATGGTAGTTATGGACTACAATATGTCATAGCTCACAAGTTATGACTTGATCAAGATAGTTGAGGTATTTTGCAATGCACATCCTTAACTATTGTTCAATGATTTTATTTATAAGATGTTTTTTTTTCTCATATCATATGGCTAGTGGCACTAATAAATTTAGAACTATAATAGGGCTTGAGAAAGATGTATTCTTACATAATATGTTTTCTTCCTTTTGATCTCTAGTAAAGTTAATTTATCAATCATATCATGTATATTTAAATAGCATGATAGACTATGACATGTAAGCCCGATGTCAATTCCATGCAAACAAAATTACATTGGGATTTATGTCTAAACATATGGGTTATATCTACTTAAACATAGTAGTTTTGATGTTGATGCACTTAGATGAGATTTTTTTCAAGCATAGTGTGTTTTCTTTAAGGTTTATAATAGCTAGAAAAAATTTACATTTCAGCTCATAAATTTCATTTTTTTAACAATTTTATGTATTCTTTCAATTTCATAAATAGATCAAATTATTTAAGGTTCTTAAAATTAAAAATTAAAAAATGGAAAGATAAATCGAATGATAAAAATGATAAAAATTAAACTAAGAAACAAATAAAGTCCCTCTCAATTGCTAATGTCTCAAGCTATAATCTTAACATATTTTATATAATTGTTAGAAGCTTATAGACATACCACTTTTGTATTTCACAGAGAACCTTCATCAAGGAAAGAAGCATATGCTAAAAAATGTAAATATTTAATAGAGAATGTTCATAAGACTGTAAAAACTTCTAAGAAATGTTTGATGATTACATAAATTGACTTGTGAACTCCACATGTCATGTTTTATAGTTTATTTCAAGAAATAAAATTGAAGGATAAAATTTCATTAGAATTTATTTTATTTTAATAAAAAGTACCTTTAGAATTTAACCTATAATTTGAAATGTCAATACTAATGCCCATTATTTTATTTGTTTAATGTTAAAATTTTAGACATAACATAATTATGTATGATTCTACAAACCCAAAGACACCTTTTCACATGGTATCATATAATCCCCTTCTCATATATGATTATCACAAGATAATATTCAAATCTATTATCATAAATATGAGTAATACACTATCTTAAGGTTATATTTCAAATTATATTCATACATCAATACATTTTTTTATAATATATATGTATAATGTATATATGTATAATATGCATGGTATATATAGAAACTATTCACAACTTCATATATACAAGTAAATATATATCTACAATCATTTAAAATTATATTTAATTAGTACTATCATAAAAATAAAATAATTTGTGTAGAATGTAACTTCTAACAAATTTTATATATAAAAAGAGAGACTTCAAATAGTGTGGTGTATCTTAATAATTAAATAAATATAAAATTGTTATGAATTTGTAATATGCATTAATATTATTATATATAATTAAACTATTTACTACAATATTATCATAATATTTATAAAATGTTAGAATTGTGAAAAACACAAGGCATAGGATCAAACAACGAACAAAGACACCTTCCACACAAGAGATCTACAAACAATATATGCAATATTCCTCAACAAGAAAAATCTACAACAATGAATCTCAATTTTCTTCAAGGAAAACAAAATTTCTCAAAGGCATGAAAGCTCCAAAGAGCATAAGAGAGATGATATAATGAGGGTTGAGTATTATATAGGATCAACCCTAAATGATAAAGGGATTAGATCAAGACAAGTGTCAACATCACATGTGATGAGACAAAATGATCTAATGATAGCTCACTTTAGTTAACATATAAAAGCACTTAGTTAACTAAATAAAGAACTCCTAAGTTTAGCTTAAATGCATGAGAACAAATTAGACTAATAATTAATTAAAGATTAATTAATAATTAGCTAATGCATGATTACTCTAATACCCCTCCTTAAGATGAACTTAGGGAGTAGCTAAAAATCAAAATCTTTGGTCTGCACATGTGGAAAAATAACAGATTATAAAAATAATTTTTTAAAAAATATGCTAAGGCTGGGTATTGATGTCCTTGATCCATTAAAAAAAAAAATATTGAATTTCGATTCATACAGAAAAAGTTATGTTGTATACAGTCCGCCTATGTCTGAATTGCAATTGGTTTGACTTTGAAACTTGATTAAGGAAAAAATATTCAATAAAAAACTATTATACCAAATTAAAGTGCTAGATACCGTAGTTACAAATTTAAATTCGAAAAAATTAGAATTTTATCCTACATACAAAAAAAGTTATGTTGTATACGGTGAGCGTCACTTTTTAAAAATGTTGTTTTCTGAAAAAAACTAGTTTTTGTGGGAGATGGAAAAAAATGTGCAATCTGATTCAAAAAATTTTGAAAAAAATATTTTTAGAATCTAGAGACAAAATTTGATGAGACTCTAGTTTGCATCATTTTCAAATTCCTCACGGTTTAGCCGCTACAAGATCCCGAAAGTGAATATTTAGTTAAAAATAATAATTGCAGTGTCCAGTTTGCCCAAAAATTGTAAACCACTATTGTGGGATCACCCATAGGTACACTAAAACTTTGTGAAACCAAGAAGTGCATGTAGGAGAAATAACTTGCAAATAAAGGGTATGCAAAATAAGGCACACACACATGAGGCAAGAATCATTGGGATTCACTATTGTCATGGAAAGGACACTCACTTGACAAAGGTGTGATGGCAAACCAAAGACAAACATCAAGCCCCCCATGGCACTTTATATTATAGTGTGAGTACAAAAGGCATGACAAGATGTCCAAAATCCCCAAAAATTATACACCAGAATGGCACTTTATCTTAGTGCATAGATACAAAATGAAAAATGCATACAATGGAAGCCAATAATGTCCATAAAAGGAATACATGGTAAAAATATAATTATCTTATAGAAAATAAGGAAAATGGTAGCACCATGATGAAGTAGATGAAAAAACATGTACTTTAAAGAAAAACCCAAAAAGGAGTCCAGATGCAGAAGATATGGCCTGTCAAAGTCTCCAAAACAAAAATTGAACAGCAACAACACTAAGAAAATTGGATTCTGAAAAAAACCAGAAGTCCAAACTGCAAACCACCTACACCACTGCGAAGAGCATGAAATTCTACCCCATTTCAAAACACCATCGTATGGTCAAGATATTGTTACACCCCTAGTGATATTACCTATTTAGTATTACCATGTTTGGTTAAATTGCTTGAATAAAAGAATGTGTTTTATGAATCTTTACATGAATGTGTTTTCTAAATATTTATATGAATATGTTTAATGAATCTTGAGTAGAAATATGATGAAATGTATGTTGTATATGTTTTAAGTAGAATGTGAACCAATGCATGATGTTTGGTAAGACCAAGTCAAACAAAGAGTAAGCACATATGAGATTATGTTGTTGTGTAAAACATTTTAGAAGGGAATTAAATGTTGTTTGAAAACTGAGAATATGTCAAAAGGCGGCGCTATGAAGGTGGCACAAAATATAAAAGTTGGTCATAGTTGCTAGTGTTTGGAAGTTAAAAGAAGTCTTTGAATATGCATTAACCTGAAAATAGTGTTTAGACTTACTCAAGTGCAAACTTGGCAGCATTTCATAAAGGAATTTGAATTAGGAAACTTGTGTTGAGCTTGTTGTCTCATATATCAAGTTGAATCAACCATTTAAATGGTGAGGAATGTGATGTGTTTTAAACCTATGAGTTAGACTAATGAGTCGTTCATGAGGTTAGAAAGGTGACAAAAATACTAACTTATTTGTAGCCTTCAGTTGCTCACAAATTAGTATAAATAGAGATTCTACAAATTGCTAGTGATTATTGTGAGATTTAGTGAGAAGTTAGAAGAGGGTAATCAAGTGGATCTTGGAAGAAGTATCAATCAAACTTGAGGGTTCATACTAGATAGGAGTTCAATCATTTGGAAGCATTATACATGCATGCTAGTTTCTATACCTTTGTTGTTATGTTGGAAAGGTTAAGTAAAAATATTTCTATGTTGGAAAATAATGCTTTGAATATGTTGTGATGTTTGTTTAAAGATTGCATGTACTTGATTGTGCATATTGTTATAGATCCTATTGTAATGGATATATATGTTTGTACCCTATATAATGGATTTTATTTGAGTGCAAACATAATTTATTCTATACAAAGTTGTCATCGCTATATGTAGGATGTCTAAACTATTCTTATGTAGCTAAGAGTAAGAAGTTGCTAAAATCACCTTTGTACTAAGTCATGTTGTTTATGAGATGTTATGTGGGTTATTCCTGGGGTTTTTCCGATCCATGGGAAAGGGGGTAACCTAGGTATAGAGTATGAATGGTCATTAATCAAAATCAAGCTAGGAAGGTGTGTGAATAAGAGACGCCCACTTTAAGTTTTGGGTGATGAATACTTTGGCCAAAGTAGTGTAAGTAGCCATTGTTTACACTATTTTGATTAAGGGGGAAAATAGGTTTTGAATGGACCTGAAACCCTTAACAAGCAGGTTTTGATGAGGACCCAAAACCCGCACAAAGAGAACAAGCTGCTAAAGAATGAAACAAAGCCAACCAATAGCCAACCAGAAGAAAACTATAAAATATAGTATTTAAATCTCAAATTTGCACCAATAAAGGTTAAAATGGGAACCTTAAGCCCAAAACAAAAAAAAACAAGGGATATAAACCCAAGGAAAACTTGAATCGGTCAGGCAATCATTAGCCTAAAATAGCCAGACTACAGCATAATATTTAACAACATCAACCATCAATGAACAACCAAGTCACCACCCTGAACCAACCAAACAGTAGCAAAATACTTGTCAACACCATCCAACAAAACTAACCACTCCACCTCAATAGGAGAGTTAGGAATCTGAGAAAAACATTGAAGAGTCTTCGCAAGTACACAATACCAATCCACCCACAACACCAACCCACCCTCCACCTCAATAGGAAGGGGCTCCCCTCTATAAGAGAGAATGAGAAGAGACCCAAAACTATAGAAAAAAGAGCTTCCCACACAATCCACAACACACCTCTCCACCTTAATAGAAGAGGGCTCCACCTCCAAAGGAGCATTCTCCACCTCAAAAGAAGACCATAGTTGAAAAAAATGAAGGGAAGCAGCTTCACCCATAGCAAGGACCACCAAAACATCCTTTGGAAAGTGAGTAAACTAGAGCAAAGAATAAGAAACAAAGCCTTCCTTAGACATCATCACACCCCCAGCCTTAAAATTGAACTTTGAAGAACCAAACATGGGAGAGCAAAGCATTCAATGAAACCAACAAGCATAGGGTCAAATAAAAAACCCCACACCAAGAGAAACACTCCCCACCGAGAGCAGAAAGAAAACTAACACTGCAGTGTAATAGGAGCCAAAGAGTATAAGAATCCCTACCCAAACAAGTAACCAGAACCAACAAAGAGATAATGGGCCTCGAAAGAGGGGCAAGGAAGAGAAAGCCTCCAAACAAAGGGAGAAGAGAGCCGACAAGACAATGTAAACCAACCTCCAACCCTACTTGTCAGTCAAGGTTTGAAACATGCCAAAAGTAATCCACAACCAACTCCACCAGAGGCAAACCAACCATCAAAACCCCAAGCAATAAAAACACTCGAATATAGGCAAAAAAACCCCAAAAGAGCCAGAGATAGCCCTGAAAGCTAACTAAGAGAGAAAGAGGAGAGGAGGCACAACAAAGAAAAACCACTTCCAACCCAACATGCCAGTTAAGGTCAGAGATAAGGCCACAAATCTCCTCCAACAACCCCACAACAAGAACTCCAAGCACCACAACCAACACCAGCACCAAAGGAGAGACAAAGGGACCCAAAAGAAGGAGGAAAAGGCGAGGAAAACCACCAAGCAGAGAATGTACAAAGCTAGCAAGACAATAAAAAACAACCTCCAACCCTACATGCCAGTCAGGGTCTGAAGCATGCCATAAACATGCCATTAAGTCCTTAGTTGGTGGAAAATTTCTTCAGTGATGCTTCTCCTCATCAGTTGGAGGCCAAATATTTGAGGGGGACTTCCTGGACCATATTTTCTTTATATATTATGTAAGCTTTTTTAAGCTATGTATGTATCTCGTATCCATTTTTATGGGAATTGTAGGTGGTGCACACCTCTCCTAACAATGTAATCGAAAGTCGTAGAATGGGTTGTGATGCTCATAAACCTTCACAACACTCCAGTTTACAATAGTCACTAGGTGTGGAGGAAAATGTCTCAGCATAAACAAACAGATAGACGTTGTTCATGTCAGGTTCACCAAAAATGTAAGGTAGGGGGACCAACCACACCAAGGATCTAGTTCATGAAGAGATAAGAGTGGAGGGCTTCCCTATCGTACCTCAAGCTAATGGGTGTTCAAGGAGAGGATAGAGAATGAAGAGAACTCTCAAGTGCTTATGTCACTCTGAAGATCTAAAAACCTGAATGGGGCTAGACGAGCCAATTTCTAGAATCTGAATTGCACCTCAAATAGCTCTATGCCCGAGGACGACAACGTAGGTCAAGGACGATAGTGCGATGTGATGACATTTCACTGGTGTGTTGGTTTTTGTATGACAAGAAAGTGAAAAGCATGGTGTAAAATACTAGAAAACCTACTAATGACATAACTAACTAAGTTTAACGAAATGAACATAATGATAAAGTATGAGAAATAACTATATAAATGGTAAATAAGGTAGATGAAAGTAAGGGTGATGAAGACCAACTCACTGAAAGTCCAATTTTCCAGCAAGCTCCACACACACATTCACCTACACACAACCAAGATAGGGAAAAATTTTGTGTTCTATAGGGGTTTGCCTCAGTAAAACTCGTGTTGTAGACACTAAAAAAATGTCTTGAATGATATCATGCACTCAAATCAAGTATACTAACATCATTTCCTCCTAAAATCCATCTTTTTTTTGCTTAATTGATTGAATTAACCTAGCTATTTAATTAATTGCATCATTTTACATCTATTAACCTAATTCTTTTAATCAGGTTAAATCCCCCTTTTTTCACGCTAACATTTCATCTCATTAAATTAAATAAATCAAACTATTTAATTTTATTCCCTAAGTCTTCTTATTTAATTAAATAACCCTAAGGTATTTAATTAAATGTCATTTCACCTTTCCCCCTTTTCATTAAATCAATTAATTTAATGAATATCATCTAATTCTTCTAATTCCCCTAATTGCATGATTAAACCCTTATTTAATTAGTAGTTATCTAATTAATCTAATTTCCCCCCACTTGCAAGGGAATATTTTAAGGGAATATTCCTCTTTTGCACATTCCTCCAAAAGTGGAATATTCCTTCCCCTTTTGCACATTTTAAGTTGGTTTTAATTAGGCTAACTAAATTATCCTTTTCTCCTCACCCATGAGAATATTCCAAAGAATATTCTTATTCTTCAATCATTTGAAAAAGGGATATTCTCACTTAGCTTCATGTGTAAGTTAACTTGTGGCTTCTTGTGCAAGTTAACTTTTGACCTCTTGAACAGGTCAAAAGTGTGCTTGTTTGAAAGAATGAGAGCCCTTGATTAAATCTCACCCGACATTCTCACCCGTTGATGAGAATCCATGATCCATGCCTCCAATTTCCTCCATCCTTGACCGTTGATTAGCCTTTTTATCTAAACCCTTCATTTCTCATTTGTTTTCCTATAAATAGATCACTATTTGGAGACAAATGGATCCATCTTTCAGAGAAAACTTATGTTGTTGAAATCACTTACACTCACACTCATATTTTAGCATCTTTTAGATCATTTTAATTACATTAATAAGCTTTAGCTTCCATTAATGGCTTCCATGATCACATAATGCATCCATTTTAGCTTGTTTATTAATTAGGGTTTGAATCTTTAGCTTCTAATCTATTTAGATTAGCTTAGCTTCTGCATATTTAGATCATTTTAGCATAAGTCATGGTAGATTAGCATGCATCATGCTCTTTTTAAAGTAAAATCATGTTTTCATACACATCTCACAACTGTTTCATCGATTCTCTTCAATAGAACCGATTGAAATAAGCTCACTGATCAAGGGATTAGGAAAGGCTCATAGTTCCACATCAACACGACACCACTCCCAAAACAGGATAAGTTTCAAATGGGTTAGAGTAGACATTTCAGTATTTTTCGTAACTTCAAATGCTTAGTTTCAATAAATGTTTAGTTTAACTTTCATTTGAATGATCTTGTTTAAGATTGAGTATTAGTGGCATGAATATGCTTCAATTCTTCATGGATCATGCATAATCAGTCCATGCTAATATCCTTGGTCACATTCTGGTGCTAGAAGGAGGGAAAACTAGTCAAATTTAATCAATTTCTATCTTGATTTTTGTTCGTTTTGATTTTTGTAGGATAGAGCGACACCCAAAACAATTTCAATGACACCTTTGCAGGGCATCGCCATATAGCGACACTATCATCATTTCAAAGCTTGATGCCTATTAAATGCACTAACGCTGATTAAATAAACGATGATGCTAATGATTTTTAGAGGTATCAAATATTTGCAAATGATGGCACCCGACCAAACAGCAATGTTGTCATCGTCTCTGGTTTCTCTACAGAGCAACACCCAAATTCACTAGAGCAATGCCCTAGTTCACCAGAGCAACACTATCGTGAATAGCGACACCCAACTCTGGTAAGGAATTTAGTGATTTTCTTTTAGCATGTGTTTTAATTTTTTTGATTCATCAGATTACTAACATGCCTCTGACTTTGTTTTGGTTTTTAGGCTAACTAGGTTTCACAAATTTGGAGAAAAAACTAGGAAATTATTTACCCCAACTTGTTGGGGTCATAACTTCTACTCGGTGCTCAAAATTTGAATCCGCTTGCATCGTTGGAAAGATCTCCAAGAGGAATAATTCAGTCCTTAAAAATCCAATGCCTATGACAATCAATTTTTAGAGACCGACTCAAGTTTCAACCCCAAATTCCACTCCAAAGGCCTCTAAAAATGTGATTTACTACAGCATAGAAAAACCGAAAAAAATTGAAAATTTTTAATTTCGGTTTTTCTTAGTTGTAGTTATTGTAACAATGTTTTGACACTTGTGGGGAAATTATAACCCATCATATGCTGCTTTGGTATATGTTTTAGGACCACTAAATTTCCATTGGGTTTTAAAACTTACAATCCTAGGACAACTAGCTTTCAATTGGGCTTAAAATTCACTTTCAAATTTGGCTAAAATTGAACACTCATTTCATCATTGTATTTCGGGTTTAAAATTGAACAAGACACTTAACATTTTGTTTAGTGCATAAAATGAATTCATCTTAGCTTTAGTCGGTAAAATGAATGAGTATTTGCTTTGTTGTGACAACTTGTAGTGCATGTATTGTAGAAAATTATACGCTCTTGAAAGCGAGGCAATTTCACACTTAATTTGGACCTATTTTGGAACCCTTGCATTAATTATCCTTTCAAATCATCATTTATAGGCCTCTAAAACCCATTATTTCAGATCTCGAGGCTCATTTCACTCAAAAATCCCATAAAATCACTTAAATCCTCAAAAATCCTGAAAACCCACCTCAAAAAGCTAAGGTGGGACTCATTCGCCACCTTAGGTGAATGAGTCACCTTAGGTGGGACCCATTCGCCAAGTGTGATGAATGAGTCCCATTTGGGGTCTTTTTCAATTTTGAGTGGGAAATTTATATTTTCAATTCAAATTTTGGTGGATGTCGGCCTTTGAGATCTAAATAATGGTCAATTCGGTGTTGATGCCTATAAAAGCAAGCTTCTAAGTCATTTTTATCAA
>CM021107.1:217513395-217625590 GCA_007115665.2 Sequoiadendron giganteum | reverse complement strand
ATTCTCAAGATCGCTGTGAAGTGCGAGAGAAGCACATACGCATTTTAAATGATATTAACTTGTGAAAAGGATTGCAAAACATAGAAAACACTTGTTCATTTTAATCCATAAAGCAATGATGGCTTCTTTTTAAGCACCAAATGAAGTGTGAGATTGCCTTGTTCAATTGTTAACCTTTAAACAAAATCTAGTGTGTTTGTCTAAAGTTCTTTTTAGCCCCTTGGCAACTTTTGAAAGGAAATTTGATTGTTAATTTTAGAACCCAAAAGAAAACTAGTGTCCTAAGATCAATGAACTTATCAAATCCTTTAGAGAGTGTTAAAAAAAACACTTTAGTGTTTAAAACACTTTGTACAAAATAAGCATGGTGTCATAAAAAAATTTTGCTTGTTCTTTTTAAACCCAAAGTAAATTTAGTTTTCCTAAGGCCAAAGATATTTAACAAATTTTTCAAGGAGTGTTAAAGAACACTTTTAGTGTTTAGGAACACTTTGGGTTTGTGAACATGATATCATGATAAACTTCTTCCTTTGCTCCAACCTGCAAAATGATAGAAAACCAGAGAGCAATAAAGACAAAAAACTAGATTAGAGATTAAAAAAAATCCTAAATTAAAACAACACATGTCAATTTAAAACTTCACTGTCTTCCCGCGGCGGAGTTTGCAAAAGCGGTGGAGTTTGGAAAAGCGGAGGAGTTTGAAAACAAAGCGGTGCTATATAGTACCGCGCGGGTGACTTTGGGTAGCGCTCTCCAGAGACAAAGAGTGCAAAAGCAATGCAACAAAGGCCAGCGACACAGTTTGGAAGCGGCCTAGTTTGGGAATTTAAAATTTTTAGGCGGGAAGGGTGGTGCGGTGGATTTTGGAGAAAACGCAGTGCGATACAACGCCGTGGTGATGAAAGCGGTGGAGTATGGACCCGCGCGGTGGACTTAAGAAATTTTAAGAAAAATGATAGAGGGGAACCCGTGGTGAAGTTCAGACAATTTGAGCATGGGTGAATATGGCATCGCGTCTCTGAAAGCAGCGAAATATTATGCCATGGTGCTAAAAGCGGTGTGATATAGCGTTGTGCGGTTGAGTTTGTTGTGTCTGTACAAAAAGCGTTAGAAACCATGGAATTTAAAAAAAAACGTGATTTAAATGTTTGAACTGCCCTCTTTCTAGCGCCAAAATGTGAACCCCTAAACCTACAAATGCACAAAGACAACAAACATGGTTATATTGTTAGTTCAAATGCATGTACACAAGCATGAGAGATTCCCCATGAAATCCACTTATTTAAACTACCATTAGGAAATGAAGAACAAAAACTCAAATAATCATGAAATCAAATCCTAATTTAGCCAATAGATTGATGATCCCATGGGGGAATTGGTGCCAATGGAGTGTTGCAATTGGCCCTTTCCCAATTCCTAGGTTGCAATGAAGATGATTTAGAAATGGTCAAATCTCCAAAGAGATTTGAGCATAACCTTGGTGCAAATGTGAAAATGAGATGAATGCTTGGATGAAATGAGCAAAATTAGTTCTCAATTGAAGAGAGTAACTTTGCTTGAAGATTGTGGATGAAGATTGAGGAGAGAAGTCTCCAATTTATAGACTTCTATTTGGAAGAGAAAGTGAGATTGAGCAATGTGGGACTAAAGATAATCCAATGGCATTGTGCCACTTGTCCACATGTGATTTGATGAGGAATGAGCACATTTTGGCCAATGTGCATGATAAATGCATAAATTTGAATTTAAAGTGTGAGTTGACTTGTTGAAGAGGGAAAAGAAATGGAGTTAATGTCACTTGGCTCAAGGCCAAGGACATGTAAGAGGCCTTAAATGCCTTGTTGGAAGGACCAAGTCCACTTGGCCTTTTTGAATTCAAATGAGGGAATATTCCCTTTTGATTCTTTGTGAGGGAAAATAGATGAATTAATAAATCAAAGTATTTGATTTATTGTGCAACTTGCATTCTCTAGAGAAATTTAATGAAAGGGATTAATTTAATCATGGTTTTGATTAATTTAATGAAGAATTAGATGATGTGAAAATTTAGACCTAGATTTATGAATTGATTTAAGTCAATAATTGAGAGGAAATGATTCATTAAATAAATGTTTTGATTTATTTAATCAAGAAGAAATATGTTAGATCAAATAAAATGATTTATTTAATTAAATAGGGATGAAAGGATAATTAAATTAAATTGATTAATTTAATCACCGGAAGAGGAAGACTTAATCCAATAAATAATGTTTTATTAAATTAAGAGGTAGAATACGATGAAATGTTGTAAGTAATCGGGATCAGGTGTGCCGAACCAAAAATGTACATTTTCCATGTCTACACCTTTATAATGTGTGTCTTCATTTCTAGTAGTGCACATAAAACTTCATCTCCATCAGCACCTCCCAAAGGCCCACATGCCAACTATAAGCCTCAAAAGAAATGCACAGGGAAATCTACATGAAATGTGAAATGGATCTATCCCCCATAAGACCCTACACCCACATGTCACATAATGGATGAAGGGAAATAAAGAAATATAATAAACTTTAAGACATGAGTTATGCTAACAAAATCCAATATACAAAAAAATTAAACAATGGCACACACACAACTGACACAAGATTTAACTAAAAAAAAAACATTTTGGAAAAAAACCCAACAAATAGCACCACTCTATATATTAACAAATAAAATGTTTATGATAGAAAGAGATTTCCTTGTGTTGATCATGTACCTTCAATCCTCTAATCCATTAACATGCACCCTTTGTCAACTTGTGTTCCAACCTATTCCAATTACATACTGTAGCTCTAGCCTACTAACCAAACACAACACCTAAGTGCTTGTATTTATAGCCAAAATGCTTGCTCAATAACACCAACTGGAAATAATCCATGGATAAGAATCCACCATGCAAACCCATCCACCCCACCAAACCCATCTTCTCTTGATAACTATGAGAGATTTCCAGATATTGACCTAGTGCCAAACTGGAATGTAAGTATAACTCATTCTCTTAATGGCCTTGCAGGGCTAGATCAATGAAAGTTCAAGCAAGAGACTGCACTAGCAAAATTTGAGGGAAATGGGTAGGGATTTCCTGATATGAAATAAAAAGATGAAGAAATGAGGGGTGAAGAGATGCAGATAGGTAATCCAGCTGAGAGAGGTCATTTGTATCCAAAGGGTGGTGATAGGGACAATATGAGTCTCAATGAGGATCTAGTTTACCAAGCTTTAGTTGTGGCTGCTAAAAAAATGAATAGGAGAAGTAAGAGGCTTGAGATTGCAGATGTTGTTGAGGTTTCATGTGGCTAACTCCAAATCTAGTTGTATTTTGTCTTCTAGTTCAGATCTTGCACTTGCAAATGTCCTTCCTATTGTGTCTTGGTATGGAAGGATAATCCCTAGAGCTGTTGAGATGATCATGGGGAAGATGCTCAAAGACATGATTGAGGAGGTTATTAGTCTCTAGGATACACTTGAAGAGCCTTGGCCAATGGAAATCTTTTACAGGCCAGAGGTAAAGGGACTTGGTATTGGTGCACAGGCCCCTGTTGATGGTGATGTTGCTACCATTGTTCTGGAAGATAAGGAGGCTTTTGATCCTCCTAGTTGATTCTGCTTCTCCCTTAGTTATAACTTTGATACTTTGCTCTTGTTTTGTATAATGGTTGTCTCTTGAAAGCCTTTGACTTTCTTTTTAAATTGCTAGTTATATATTGATTTTAAAATAGCACTTAAGTCTTTTTGGAACTATTTGGATTCTGAACGTCCATAGGAGATATATCTCTTTGTAAACTTCATGTACCAATATTCAAAAACAAAATCTTCATAGGTACCTTAAGAGGATATAATGTGATTACAATAAGCATAGATGACCATTGAAAAACTACGCAAAAGGAAAGATAATTCATATGGTTGATCATTGGTGAATTCCACAAATAAAATAGATCGTTACCAGTCTGGGTAGCTAGGTTATCTCTTTGCATTCCATTGTCACATCGAAACAAACTTTATGGAACCCATATACTTCTAGAAACAAACTCATTTTACCAAAAAAATTTTGCTGTTTAAGCAAATAGATAACTTTACAATCCCATTTCTTCTTGTATGACAGTGCAAATTCATTGAATTGAACACTAATTTACAGTATCCTGATAGACTGAAATGTGGATCAAGTAGAACTTTAAGCACTAACCGTTCCTGAGATAGAAAATCCCTTCATCCACTTGATAAGTGTGCTAGAGGCAATTGAAAATTGCTTCACAGGAAAGGAAAAAGTAAATCCAAGCTCCCTTTGTTGACCAGAAGGTGGTCTCATATTCTCATCTTCCTGTGCAACAAAAAAATTGCTAGCTCTGAAGCAATGTAATCAAACAATTCCTGTGATCAACATCAAGCAAAATTACTAGATTAATTATAAACAAAATAGAAGAAATGACCACAATGACTTGAATAGAAAAACATGTCTAGAAATGTATTCTCTTTTGAAGTTAATTTATACTGACCTCAGTTGTGCTGCTGATTAGTTTTGGAGGAATTGAAACTTATTTAAACTCTTGGTTAACAACTCACCTTTCCTTACCGCTTAACTTTTACAGCTAAAAGACACTATTATAAAGGCTAGGCATCTTTCTTTAGTTCAGGGACATTAAAATAGTTATTTTTTGTAGTTAATGCAATAAAAAAGCTCAAGAATTACAACTAAAATCTAATTTTAGTCTCAGGTGACATTGCAGATACCCGTTAAGAAGCCTTAATTTACAAAAACCCTCTAACAACAAAATCATGAATCAAGAAAGAGGTCAAATGGGAACTAATTTAATTATCAGTTCATATCAGGAAAATAATGCTGCTAACTTGTTGCATGTATTTATGTTTGTTATATTTTACAATGGCCTTGTTGTAGACTCTAGTTTTCTTTTGCTCTTGCTTTGAGAGCCTATTCATGCAATATAAGCATTCACCCCAATAAAGGAAACTACCATCAATTTCCTAAACACGTAAGACATGCAAAAAAAATAGATTGCAAACCCTCCCATATGGACCAACGATAATGACTAGTTGATTTTAAACAACATCAAGTTCAACTATCTCATTCATTATTTCATGTCCAAGCACAAAATGGTAGCCATTGAAGCTTGTAATCCCATTGTTTGTGTCAGAATTTGACACCAAGAATATTTTAATTATGGACCCAACTCTCAATTTTCAAGTTTTATGTCCTATACTTCAGAAGTGTTGCATGCAAAGTAGAAAATTCACTAAAATTTAATCTATGAAAAGTCAAGTATCAAATTTCACATACAATAAATAAATACCCAGCTTTCATGTAAGTCCTGTAGAATATACATAATGTAGAGAGACTTATTTGGTTTTAAGATGAAGATTCATGCATATCATAAATGGAATGAACTTTTCTGTGTGTCTTTCATGTATCAGACCATGACTAAGAAAACAATCAGCTGAAGGTAAAGCAATTTTCAAAATATCTTGTTGTGTATGCCACATACTATAGGATAAGAAGATTAACAGAAAAATAAGAAATAATGAGTGAAAGGGATAATGGATTGAATATCTTTAATACAACTACAATATCCATACCAGGATGCATATCTTACAAACTGATTACCTCAGTTTTCACTGTAAAGTTAATTAAACACTAAGCATTGTGCCATGTGGTATTGCACACAAAAATTAGAGAATGAATTCAACAGTTACTCATCACATCAGCCAAAAAAAATTAAAAACACACATATCAAAGAGACAGGAAACATAACTTTCAAAGTGAGATTACCTTGGCTTTCTCTGCCAACTAAACTAAACACTAAGCATTCTGCCATGTGATTTTTTTATATAAAGGGTAGATAATACCTCCAACAATTACTGGTAAACTCACCTAAAGGACACAGATATCAAAGAGACAACTCCACCTTGTGTTCTAGTTGCAGATAATTATAATAACAAAATTAGATACAAAAGGTACCAAGACTATCCTCCAGAAGATAGAAGGGTTAAAAGTAAGTACTAACTGTATTATGAAAGATTAAGAAAAAAGTATAAAGTACTGAAATCATATTCACTGATAGAAGATAACAAAAAAAAATCAATAATATTGTTTTCGTTGAGTTGAAGTTGATCATATCAGGTCTGTAGGATATAACAAGATAAACAATTTAACCAGTGAAAACGAATGCATTCTCTTAAGATATTCATTTCTTTTCAATTTTAAATGTAATAATTGCTGGTGTGGAAGATTCTTACATCAAATTAAGCATGTTCCCATTCAGTTATGTTATACAAAGACTTGGTTCTCGTGTAAGGCCTATGAAATAGAAAAGTGGGAAGAGAGAGAAAAAAACCCAAAAACTAAAAGAAAAACAGAGAGTAGATTCGATTGCCGTATAAACCCTTTGACATGAAAAAGTTAAAATAATTAAGAAAAAGAAAAATAAACGCCTGGAAACCTAGAAGAACATTATTAACTGAATCAATCTTACTCTAGCTTTAGCTAAAAATAAATACAATATATTGTTTGGAACACAAATTCTGAAGAGTTTTTCTTTTGCTTAAGGTAAGTGGAAGACCATATCATCCATTTCAAAGGCAGACCGTAAAACTGAAAAAATAAATATAGATTATCCAAAACACCTGTAAGGCCATAGGTTCTTTCCTCTCATATAAACAACGTATTTCTCTTACTTCAGTGGAGAATTACTTTTATTTGTAGCGTAAATCTTTCTGTAAATCTTTCAAAGGAGAATATAAAGAACGCAGGCAATGATGCGAAATTCGATATAACTCAAACAAAATTGTACCAAAATTGTACAAAAACTTATTTGGCGGGAATTTATATGTTTGAGTAATGGGATTTTCCTTTTGCAACACAATGTTTTATGGAGTTTAGATAATTGTCACTAAGGAAATCGAGGGTTCAACTCATAAGGGATTTGGATAGAGAGAATTTTAATTCTAATGGAGTCATACCAATTTCATACTTCATAAGTCAATAATGGGTTGTAATGGATTTTGATGTAGAGGTTTTAATAGAGAGGAATTACAATATGTGATCCATGGACACCATTGTAATTGTCACTTGTGGGTGTCAATAATCATTTCTACAATATAAATGTTTTGATGGGTATTTAGGTGTTTAAGGATTTTCCTATTTGCAATGGAATGGATTCATATGGAATTCAGGGAATTATCTCTTAAGAAGTTATTCTTTCAGCTTATGAGGGATTTCACTAAGAACTCGGGTTTTGTTCTAATTGATTCATGCTAACATCATACTTGGAATCCTCTAATAATGGGTAGTGCTAGATTTCAGGATGAAAAAGGCATTTCTAATTATGAAATAATAACACTCATTGTTCTAGGTATTGGAAAAATTTCAAGTTTTGGTGTTGGCAATTCTATATGAAAATCCTTTAATGCACATTCAAAGACTTGGATATTGGGCCTCTACCATCTATAGGGCTAAAATGATTAGGTTTTATTTATAGCTTATCCTAATTATTTACACCTCATAAGTGAAACAATTATGCTTTCACTCGGTGTATCCTAGTAAGGTAGGGTTTCAAATTGAGCATTAGATGTGGCCAAATACACTAAAAAATATAGCATGTAACTCTAATTCCTCCCAACTTTTAATTGAAACATTTTTGTGTTGAATTCTTAGGTGATAAATCTATAACTGGTGATCCATCATTTTTTATGGTTCATTTTGTTCAGATATTTTATATTTATCAACCAATAAGTATAGATTGAATCTTAGGCATTTACTAGTTCATTGTTGTTAATATATTATTTTTAGTTCAATTAAGAATTTATCATTCAATGCCAATGACTTTGTAGCATCCACGTGACACAATATATTACCAAACAACAACTTACATATAATCATTTTTATTACATTTGATTATTTTTCCTCAAAAAATTCACATTGCTTCCCATACAAATTTTTCCTCGGTTTTCTATATTGTATCATTTTTTTGAAAATTTAGAAAGTACATGGGACTATTCCCCTAAAGAGTATTCACAAAAATAATACTTACCTCCTAAGAAAGCTAATGAATTGCATTGCTTGAGACTACTCTAGGTTATTGGTTGTCGCAAGTTCTATGCTTAGATTGTTAATACCAGAGGATGTAGTGGATTGAGAAATTGTTGAATTGCTATTTATAAGATCTTCTTATCATGACAAATCTTGTAAGTATGAGATATCCTCCCTATTAGAATCTCAACTTTGTTAATTGAATTTACATGGCAAGAAAATAATTCCATATTTTTTTATGAGTTTCTTCTTAATTTTTGCAATGATAAGTGTTGAAAGTTTGAGAAAATATTTGAAGTTATTTAAGTTAGAATATGATCACCAAGGCCTCAATTTTTTTGTAAGTAGGGACTCAAAGAATTTGAGAGAATATTTTGGATTACTATAGTAGATTTATGATACATATTTGAGTACTTCTTTGATGAAATCAAGTCCTTTAAAGTAAATATACAATGAATGAAGATGAATACAGTAGTTATGGACTACAACATGTCATAGCTCACAAGTTATGACTTGACCAAGATAGTTGAGGTATTTTGCAATTCACATCCTCAACTATTATTTAATGATTTTATTTATAAGATTTTTTTTTCCTCATATCATATGGCTAGTGGCACTAATAAATTTAGAACGTACTATAATAGGGCTTGAGAAAGATGTATTCTTACATAATATATTTTCTTTGTTTTGATCTCTAGTAAAGTTAATTTATCAATTATATCATGTATATTTAAATGGCATGATAGACTATGACATGTGAGCCCGATGTTGATTCCATGCAAACAAAATTACATTGGGATTTATGTCTAAACATATGGGTTATATCTACTTAAACATAGTAGTTTTGATGTTGATGCACTTAGATGAGATGTTTTTCAAGCACACTGTGTTTTCTTTAAGGTTTACAACAGCTAGAACAAATTTACATTTCAGCTCATAAATCTCATTTTTTTAACAATTTTATATATTCTTTCAATTTCATAAATACATCAAATTATTTAAGGTTCTTAAAATTAAAAATTAAAAAATGGAAAGATAAAAATGATAAAAATTAAACTAAGAAACAAATAAAGTCCCTCTCAATTGCTAATGTCTCAAGTTATAATCTTAACATATTTTATATAATTGTTAGAAGCTTATAGACATACCACTTTCATATTTCAGAGAGAACCTTCGTCAAGGAAAGAAGCATATGCTAAAAAATGTAAATATTTAATAGAGAATGTTCATAAGATTGCAAAAACTTCTAAGAAATGTTTGATGGTTACATAAATTGACTTGTGAACTCCACATGTCATATTTTATAGTTTATTTCAAGAAATAAAATTGAAGGATAAAATGTCATTAGAATTTATTTTATTTTAATAAAAAGTACCTTTAGAATTTAACCTATAATTTGAAATGTCAATACTAATGCCCATTATTTTATTTTTTTAATGTTAAAATTTTAGACATAACATAATTATGTATGATTCTACAAACCCAAAGACACCTTTTCACATGGTATCATATAATCCCCTTCTCATATATGACTACCACAAGATAATATTCAAATCTATTATCATAAATATGAGTAATACACTATCTTAAGATTATATTTCAAATTACATTCATATATGCAAGAGATGGGCAAATACATTTTTTTATAATATATATATGTATAATGTATATATGTATAATATGCATGGTATATATAGAAACTATTCACAACTTGATATATACAAGTAAATATATATCTACAATCATTTAAAATTATATTTAGTTAGTACTATCATAAAAATAAAATAATTTGTGTAGAATATAACTCCTAACAAATTTTATATATAAAAAGAGAGACTTCAAATAGTGTGGTGTATCTTAATAATTAAATAAATATAATTAAAATTGTTATGAATTTGTAATATGCAAATTAATATTATTATATATAATTAAATTATATACTATAATATTATCATAATATTTATAAAATGTTAGAATTGCGAAAAAAACGTGGCATAGGATCAAACAACGAACAAAGACACCTTCCACACAAGAGATCTACAAACAATATATGCAATATTCCTCAACAAGAAAAAGCTACAACAATGAACCTCAATTTTCTTCAAGGAAAACAAAAAGTTCTCAAAGGTTGAGAGTTATATCAAAGGCATGAAAGCTCCAGAGAGCATAAGAGAGATAATACAATAAGGGTTGAGTATTATATAGGATCAGCCCTAAATGGTAAAGGGATTAGATCAAGACAAGTGTCAACATCACATGTGATGAGACAAAATGATCTAATGATAGCTCACTTCAGTTAACATAGAAAATCACTTAGCAAACTAAATAAAGAACTCCTAAGTTTAGCGTAAATGCATGAGAACAAATTAGACTAATAATTAATTAAATATTAATTAATTATTAGCTAATGCATGATTACTCTAATAACCCTCCTTAAGATGGACTTAGGGAGTAGCTAAAAACCCTAAAATAAATGCAAAATGGGTCCTGACAAACAAGGTCTGGTGAGGTACTTGTGTACAAACAAAAGATCTCTCAAAACTAGAGAAAAGAAGAAAACCACAATGGGAGAAAAATCCTCTCCAAAAGAGAGAAAGGTGAATGAAGGACTAAAAAATACTCCAAATCAAGGCGAAGGACTAAGAAGCCTCCAAATAAAAAAATTTCCCAAAAAAAAGAGTTACATGTAGAACATCATTGAATCACGAAGAAGTTATAGACTGTTGTCGAATAATGATTGATATGGTGTTGAAATGAAGAACCTCTAGAAACAAGAATGCAAAAGTGTCCATATGGTAAATGGTCCATCTCATCGAAATGCATGTAACCAACCACTAATGTATGTTGCATCCGAAAGTACATAGGAACAAGAACTAGATACGTAGATCACTCAAACCACAAAACCACACGCATGAGGCAAGAATCACTGGGATTCACTATTTTTATGGAAAGGACACTCACTTGATAAAGGTGTGATGGAAAACCAAAGGAAAACATCAACCCTCCCCCCCGCCCCCCATGACACTTTATATTATAGTGTGAGTACAAAAGGCATGACAAGATGTCCAAAATCCCCAAAAAGTATACACCAGAATGGGACTTTATCTTAGTGCATAAATACAAAATGAAAAATGCATACAATGGAAGCCAATAATGTCCATAAAAGGAATACATGCTAAAAATACAATTATCTGATAGAAAATAAGGAAAATGGTAGCACCATGATGAAGTAGATGAAAAAACATGTACTTTAAATAAAAACCCAAAAAGGAGTCTAGATGTAGAAGATATGGCCTATCAAATTCTCCAAAACAAAAATTGAACAACAACAACACTGAGAAAATTGGATTCTGAAAAAAAACTAGAAGTCCAAACTACAAACCACCTACACCACTACGAAGAGCATGAAATTCTACCCCATTTCAAAACACCATCATATGGTCAAGATATTGTTACACCCTTAGTGATGTTACCTATTTAGTATTACCATGTTTGGTTAAATTGCTTGAATAAAAGAATGTGTTTTATGGATCTTTACATGAATGTGTTTTCTAAATCTTTATATGAATGTGTTTTCTAAATCTTTATATGAATATGTTTAATGAATCTTGAGTAGAAATGTGATGAATGAATGATTGATGCAATTTGATATTCTATAATGATTCTAACTATGAAATGTATGATGTATATGATTATGTT
The DNA here is from genome assembly GCA_007115665.2 of Sequoiadendron giganteum. NCBI lineage: Eukaryota > Viridiplantae > Streptophyta > Pinopsida > Cupressales > Cupressaceae > Sequoiadendron > Sequoiadendron giganteum. The sequence goes on along the minus strand of CM021107.1, from coordinate 217,613,829 downwards.
GTGTTCAGCTAACTACTATTATGATGTGCCAAGTTGAATGCAGGAACAAGTTTGAACCTCCAGAAGAGAGGGGAAGTATCACTTAGGGGAAGAACTTGGTCTAGTAACCCTTAACAAGCCTAACTAAGCATTCACACACTCACGTCCTAGTTAGTATTAGTGAATCAAGTCAATTTTGGGAAAAGGTAAGTAATCTTTGTTGTGAATGATGTGATTAGGAATTGTGATTAAGTCTTGATGTCATGTGGCAATATTTCCTTGTATGATTATTGTGGTATCGAGGAGATATATGCATAAAATGTATATATGTATATGTATATATGTCTACGATAGACTCATACATATGAGTAAATATGTACATGAGTATACATAGGTAGACGTACCTAAGCATGCTCATGGATAGATTACCCATATGCATGGGAATACCGATTGGACTAAATTGACATATATATATATATATATGCATCCCATGTATGTATAGCGATCGATGGAATTGTATGTATGAGTGTTTTATAAATATATTTAAATGGAATTGTGTATATATATAGTATATTTATTAATATATATAATATAATCATATATATATAAATATATACGTAATACTATTCATTATATTTATATATTTTCTAAATATGTTTGTTAATAAAATGTATTTGGTAAACTTTATGAAATAGATATATATGTGTTGATATATACATATGTGAATTAAAGCTATTGATATAAACCTCAAGTGCATAAGATAGCGCTAATTATTATTGTTAATAATGTGAAACAAATCACATATTATAGCATGTAGCGCATAAAGCATAAAGTGTGGTTTTAAGTGGAATGTGAACCAATGCATGATTTTTTGTAAGACCAAGTCAAACAAAGAGTAAGCACATAGGAGATTATGTTGTTGTGTAAAACATTTTAGAAGGGAATTAAATGTTGTTTGAAAACTGAGAATATGTCAAAAGGCGGCACTATGAAGGTGGCACCAAATACAAAATTTGGTCATAGTTGCTAGTGCTTGGAAGTTAAAAGAAGTCTTTGAATATGCATTAACCTGCAAATAGTGTTTAGACTTAGTCAAGTGCAAACTTGGCAGAATTTTATAAAGGAATTTGAATTAGGAAACTTGTGTTGAGCTTTTTGTCCCATATATCAAGTTGAATCAACCATTTAAATGGCGAGGAATGTGATGTGTTGCAAACCTGTGAGTTAGACGAATGAGTCATTGCATGAGGTTAGAAAGGTGACATAAATACTAGCTTGTTTGTAGCCTTCAGTTGCTCACAAATTAGTATAAATAGAGATTCTACAAATGGCTACACTTATCATTTTTATTATTTTGATGCTATTTTGTTGTGTTTTCTAAGTTAGTGAGTTGAGAGCTTGTGAGTTGAGAGTTATTTTTCTATATTGTACTTGTGATTATTGTGAGATTTAGTGAGAAGTTAGAAGAGGGTAATCAAGTGGATCTTGGAAGAAGTATCAATCAAACTTGAGGGTTCATACTAGGTAGGAGTTCAATCATTTGGAAGCATTATACATGCATGCTAGTTTCTATACCTTTGTTGTTATGTTGGAAAGGTTAAGTAAATTTGTTTCTATGATGGAAAATAATGCTTTGAATATGTTGTGATGCGTGCTTAAAGATTGCATGTACTTGATTTTCCATAATGTTATAGATCATATTGTAATGGATATATATGTGTGTACCCTATATAATGGATTTTATTTGAGTGCAAACATAATTTACTCTATACAAAGTTGTCATCACTATATGTAGGATGTCCAAACTATTCTTATATAGCTAAGAGTAAGCAGTTGCTAGAATCACCTTGGTACTAAGTCATGTTGTTTATGAGATGTTATGTGGGTTATTCCTGGGGTTTGTCTGATCCATGGGAAAGGGGGTAACCTAGGTATAGATTATGAATGGTCATTAATCTAAATCAAGCTAGGAAGGTGTGTGAATAAGAGACTCCCACTTTAAGTTTTGGGTGATGAATACTTCGGCCAAAGTAGTGTAAGTAGCCATTGTTTACACTGTTTTGATTAAGGGGGAAAATAGGTTTTGAATGGACCTGAAACCATTAACAACGAGTTTTGAATGGACCCGAAAACATTAACAAGCAGGTTTTGACAGGGACCCGAAACCCGCACAAAGAGAACAAGCTGCTAAAGAATGAAACAAAGCCAACCAGAAGAAAATTATAAAATATAAGATTTAAATCTCAAATCTGTACCAATAAAGGTTAAAACGGGAACCTTAAGCCCAAAACAACAAGAAACAAGGGATATAAACCCAAGAAAAACCTGAATCGGTCAAGCAATCATCAGCCTAAAACAACCAGACTACAACATAATTCCTAACAACATCAACCATCAGCAAACAACCAAAGACAACCAAGTCACCAACCTAAACCAACCAGACAGTAGGAAAATACTTGTCAACACCATCCAATCAAACTAACCACTCCACCTCAATAGGAGAGTTAGGAATCTGAGAAAAACATTGAAGAGTCTTCGCAAGCACACAACACCAGTCCACCCACAACACCAACCCAACCTCCACCTCAATAGGAAGGGGCTCCCCTCTATAAGAGAGAATGAGAAGAGACCCAAAACTATAGAAAAAAGAGCTTCCCACACGATCCACAATACACCTCTCCATCTCAATGGAAGAGGGCTCCGCCTCAAAAGAAGACCATAGTTGAAAAAAATAAAGGGAAACAGCTTCACCTATAGCAAGGACCACCAAAACATACTTTGGAAAGTAAGTAAATTAGAGCAAATAATAAGAAACAAAGCCTTCCTTAGACATCAGCACACCCCCATCCTTAAAATTGAACTTGAAGAACCAAATGCGAGAGAGAAAATCATTCAACGAAACCAACAAGCATACAACCAAATAAAAAACCCCACACCAAGAGAAACACTCCCCACCGAGAGAAGAAAGAAAACTAACACTGCAGCGTAACAGGAGCCAAAGAGTATCGGACTCCTTTCCCAAAAAAGTAACCAGAACCAACAAAGAGATAATGGGCCTCGAAAGAGGGGCAAGGAAGAGAAAGCCTCCAAGCAAAGGGAGAAGAGAGCCGACAAGACAATGTAAACCAACCTCCAACCCTACTTGCCAGTCAGGGTCTGAAACATGCCAAAATCAATCCACAACCAACTCCACCAAAGGAAAACCAACCATCGAAACCCCAAGTAACAAAAACACCCGAACAAAGGCAAAAAAGGCCCAAAAGAGCCAAAGATAGCCTTGAAAGCTAACTGAGAGAGAAGAGGAGAGGAGGCACAACAAAGAAAAACCACTTCCAACCAAACATGCTAGTTAAGGTTAGAGATAAGGCCACAAATATCCTCCAAAAACCCCACAGAAAGAACTCCAAGCACCACAACCAACACCAGCACCAAAGGAGAGACAAAGGAACCCAAAAGAAGGAGGAAAAGGCAAGGAAAACCACCAAGAAGAGAATGCAGAAAGCTAGCAAGACAATGAAAAACAACCTCCAACCCTACATGTCGTTTAGGGTTTGAAACATGCCATAAACATGCCAGTAAGTTTGTGGTTGGTGGAAAAGTTCTTGAGTGATGCTTCTCCTCATCAGTTGGAGGCCAAATATTTGAGGGGGACTTCCTAGACCATATTATCTTTATATGTAAGCTTTTTTAAGCTATGTATGTATCTCGTATCCATTTTTATGGGAATTGTAAATATGAAATGTCATATAGAAATTATGTATCATCATTATTTGAATTGATGAAATGAATTCTTTTGTATGCAATGGGAAATTTTGAAAAATATTCAAATGTGTGTTTATTATTCTGAGGAAAAGAAAAAAATTATTGATCTTAAAGGTTAGATGCATAAACTATTCACTTGTGGGTAAAACATATGAAATTTTATTGTGTAGAACAATGGGCATGTTACAAGTGGTATAAGAGCTACCAAGTTTAGCTCTAGAGCCTATGTGCTTGCTATGTTTCCAATCCAACATTATATAGTCTAATATTTGGAAATTATTGTACCAAAATGGTGCATATTAGGATGACTGCAAGAAAGTGATTGGAAATGAGCACTACCTATGGGCCAAGAAGAAAAGAGAAGCCCTTGTTCATACCATTGAGGGAACTAATTATGACAATGCCATTTGTCTAAGTGATACCGAGACATTCAATCATGCCCTTTCATGAATTAGTCAAGAGAAGAGAAGGATGAAAGATGATTCCAACTTCAACTACTTACTTCATGTTTATTTGGCTAAGTTGGACTCCTTGTCACTTTCCAGGAATATGCCTTCGGAATGCAGTGTTAGTCTAGTCATGATATTTAGGAATCCTCGAGTTCTTCCCTTAGCATATGTCATTTTAATAGACACAATTAGTTAATCAAAGGGTTATGTACCTCAAAACTATGTGTTTGAGGATAGATCAGAGGGATATTATGCTTTCAAAGATAAGAATGAGCAAAAATATGATGGTTATACCCCATGACTTGTTATGTATTTGAAAGTGAATCAGAGGGATATACTCCCTTAGACTATCAAAATAGTCATTCTATGTAAACTCAAGGATATTGAAATCCTTATTGAATATTAAATAAAAACGTGCTTTTGGAAAAACTTTTGTATAAGTTCTTTATGGGATTTTTATATGAATGGTTGTTTTATTTTTGTAGAGCAATGAGTAAACTTTCTTAGATCTAACTAAATGAAACCTTCAGGTATAACAGTTCTTAGGAAAAATGGCTAGGACATGAACTAACATTAGGGGAAACCAAGAAGTAGGACAAGGTACTGAGAATACCGAAGCTAAGTTAGACCACATAGTGACTATAATAGATGAAACAAGAGCAAGGATAGGAAACCTCAAACAAGAAGGGGTAAAGAAAGAGTGGAACAAAAAGTCCTAAATAATGATGAGGAAGTTCCTAATAATGAGGAGGAAGGGGAAAATTCTCATGATCACACCCATTCTAGTGAACAAGAGGATGATGAGTCACAGTCAAATTCAAATGGAACTAAAAGGAAGCGACTAGGCAATGAGTTGTCACGTGACATGAAGAAGATCACACCTCCTAAGTTTGAGGGTAGTGTTATTGGGGATGTGGTCGAAGCGTGTCTTATGAACACGAAAAAGTACTTTGAGATTAGAAATTTCTTTGAAGTCACTAAAGTCGTATGGGGAGCTTTTTGATTGGCAGGTGAAGCATCCAACTAGTGAATGAATAAGAAAATGAAGTTAGTAATCAGTTCCTTGAGGCTAACATGGATAAAATTTTTAGATATTTTTTGGAAACGGTGGTTACCATAACTCTTCTACGATCAAAAGATTATTGATTTCCAGAATCTAAAACAAGGAGATTCTTCAGTGAATGAATTTGGGAAAAGTTCACTAGTCTCTTGAGGTACATACCAATGTACCAAAAGGATGAGAAATTATGGCTAAGTAAATTCATTATGGGTCTTAATGCCCAAATAGGTGGCGAATTAGACATACACAGTCTTCCAACCATGGACTCAGTATATGAAAAGCTCTTAAGTAGGAACATAATCTTAAGTTAATTTCAATCTATCGAGAAAGGAATAGAAAGAAGTTTAACTCAGCACAAGCTAATCAAGCTCTGAGGAGGCATAATGAAGGGAATTGTTTTCAAAATCAATGAGACAAGGGACCCTAGAAAATTTGGAATGAACCAAGAAAAGATCAAAGAGGAAGCAACAACAACTATAATAAAAACCTCAACAACAATGCTGATGGAAATGTTAATAACTCTGGAAGGCCTATGAGGAAGATGGGATCATTGAGAGGATGCTATACATGTGGGGGAGATCACTTTGTTAATCAGTGTCCTAATAAGCTGAAAAAATATCAACCATGTAGGAATCCTCTACCTCCATAGCAAGTTGCATTCCAACAAAGGTTACATGTTGTAGTAGACAACTGGCAAGTTGAGTATCAAATTACTCTAGTAGAAGGCTCAAGTACTTTGTCTGGCATTCCTATTTCAATTTTAATAGATATCGGTGCCACTGAAAATTTCATTTCTCTTAAAATAGCAAGTCAAATGTCTAGAAAGGCTAGTTTTATGGAAAAATCCTAGGTTGTGGAGTATGCAAACCAAACAAGAGTTGTGGTGAGTCAATATCTATTTGAAGCAAGGTTAGAAATTCCAAGTTTCTCTATAGAGGAGAACCGATACATAGCTCCCTTAGGTTTCTATCATGTCATATTAGGAATGAATTGGATATGCAAGCATAAATCCTTAAAGTGGATTTCCATGCTAAAACCATAGAATCCATAGATGACCTAGGTAACCAAGTATCTTTGCAAGGAATACCTAGAGAAGTGGAACTGCGACAGATTTCAACTTGTGCAAATGCATAGGGAAAAAAATAAAGGTTGTCAACTCTTCACAGTAAAGATGGATAAACTTGAGGAATATAGGGAATTCATCCTTCAAGATGATGTCATGTATTATGAACCTCAAGATTCCTAAGAAGTCGAAGAAGGAGAAGTGGTGGAAACAGGGAAAATGGATATGGAGAAGAATCTTGTCCTAAGGAAATTTATGGATGTATTTCTAGATGAACTACTTGGATTGTCTCCTAAGAGAGTGTTTGGTTTCTCCATTGATATAGTCCCTAGGTCAGAACCTATATTGAAGGTACCGTATAGGATTACCATAATGGAATTGATGGATTTGAAGGCACAAATAGAAGAATTATTGTCTAAAGGATTAATAAGACCCAATGTTTCACCCTGGGGAGTGTTAGTGATCTTTGTCAAGAAGAAAGATGGTACATTGTTCTTGTGTATTGACTATCATTTTCTTAACAAAGAAACAGTAAAGAATAAGTATCCATTTCCACTTATCGATGATCTCTTTGATCAAATGCGAGGAATGGTTGTGTTTTCAAAGATTGATCTATGTTTTGGATATCATCAACAAGAATTAAGCACGAATATATTTTCAAGATAACTTTCAAAACTGGATACATACATTACGAGTTCATAGTCCTACCTTTTGGACTAACGAATGCACCAGCAACATTCATGAACCCAATGAATAATGTATTTAGAGACTACTTAGATAGGTTTGTGTTGGTTTTCTTGGATGACATCTTAATCTACTCCAAGAATAAATATGAACATCACAAGCATTTGGAAATGGTGTTACAATGATTAAGAGAGCATAAGTTGTATGGGAAACTCTCAAAGTGTACCTTCTTCCAAAAAGAGGTACAATATCTGGGCTATGTAATTTTGGTAGATGGGATTATAGTTGATCCTGCGAAGATAAAAGTAGTGCTTGAGTGGGTAGTACCCAAGAGTGTACCAGAGGCTAGATGTTTTATGGGTTTTGCTAGGTATTATAGTAAGTTTGCTGCAAAATTTTCAAGGATAGATTTTCTCATCACTTCTTTGTGAAGGAAAGGTAAGAATTTTGAGTGGAAAGAGAATGTCAAGTGACATTTGATCTACTCAAATAAAATTTGACCATATCTCTGATACTGAAGGTACTAGATTCGAATGGTGACTTTATTGTTATCACTGATGCATTAGGAGAAGGATTGAGTGGAGTGTTAATGCAAGAGGGGTGATTCATAGCTTATGAGTCAAGGAATCTAAAGCCCTATGAAAAAAATTATGCTTTGCATGATTTAGAGTTAGCAATAGTTGTTCATGCACTATAGGTGTGGAGAATTTTTTGGGAAAACCCTTTGAACTCAAGACCGATCACAATGGTCTCAAGTATTTGTTTACCTAACCTAATCTCAATGCAAGGAAAAGAAGGTGGTTAAAACTAATATCTAAATATTATTTCAACATCAGTTATATCAAGGGGAAGGAGAATTAGGTTGTTGATTCTCTAAGTTGTAAGAGGCATATCTCCTTGATGGTATCGATCCAAACTGGCTTTAAGCGTCAAGTGTTACAAGAATCCAAGGGTGATGAGTTATATGAACAAGTCAAGCAAGCACTCGTGGATGATTCATAAGATCAAAGGTATGAAGGATATCACCTTGAATCTAATGGATTATTAAGATTTCAAGGGAAAATTTATGTACCTAATTCTAGAGAATTGATGAACTTTGTATGGAAAGAAGTTCACAATGCACCATATTCAAGACATTTTGGTGTCACCAAAATGTTGGCTAATGTAAAGCCATTATATTTCTGGAAGGGTATGAAAGGGGATGTTGCAAGGTTTGTAGCAAGTTTCTTAGAGTGCCAAAGAGTGAAGGTGAAGCATCATCATCCTGGAGGTCTTCTATATCCACATGAAGTTATTGAAAGTAAGTGGTAGGTCATTAGCATGGATTTTGTGCAAGGACTACCTATGTCAAGGAATAAGCACAATGCCATTCTGGTAGTGGTGGACAAGCTCACTAAGGTATCTCACTTTATACCAGGAAATCTAACTGATGGAGCTCCTATAATAGCTTGGAAGTTTGTTCAAGAGATATTTAGATTACATGGGATTCCTGAGAAGATTATATCTAATAAAGATGTGTGTGTGTGACATCTAGATTTTGGAAAACCTTATTTTTTGCACTTGGAATGAAATTGAATATAAGTTTTGCTTATCATCTAGAGATAGATGGAAAAACTGAAAGGGTAAACCAAGTTTTAGAGGACCTACTAAGGATGTATTGCATGGATCAACAATACAAATGGGAATATTACTTACCATTAATTGAGTTTGCATATAATAATTGCTATCACTTTGTAATCAAGTTGGCTCCATTTGATGCATTATACATGGCAAGAAGTGTCAAAATCCTATAAGTTGGGATAAGCTAGAAGATAGGATAAGCCTTGGGCTAGAAATGTTATCCAAAATGGAAGAGAATGTTGTTATTATTAAGAAGAGGTTAGCAGAAGGTAATGATAGGCAAAAAATTTATGTTGATGCCAAATAGGTACTCATAAATTTTAGAGTAGGAGAAAAGGTTTTGTTAAGGGTCAAGACTCATAAGAGTTCATTCAAGTTTGGAAAGTCATCCAAACTAGCTCCACACAACATAGGTCCTTTTGAGGTTCTTGAGGAGATTAGCCCTATAGCATATAGGATTTATTTGCCACTAGATCTTTCTAGAATGCATGATGTTTTTCATGTCTCATATCTTAAAAAGTATACACCAGGCAATAACCATGTTATTGATTGGAATGCTTTATTGGTACAAGACCCAGGAGTGGTAATAATCGAGCCTCTCAAGGTGCTCGGAACACGTATGCTCCACTTATGAAGTAGAGAGGTTTTGTAGTGCAAGGTCCAATGTGATCAATATGAAGAAGATTCTACCACTTGGGAAGACTATGTTGAGATCAGAAGAGCTGAGAATACAATGAGGGTTGAGTGCTATATAGGACCAACCCTAAATGGTAAAGGGATTAGATCATGACAAGTATCAACATCTCATGTAATGAGACAAAATAATCTAATAATAGCTCACTTCAATTAACATGTAAAAGAACTTAGTTAACTTAATAAATAAATCCTAAGTTTAGCTTAAGTGCATGAGAATAAATTAGAGTAATAATTGATTAAAGGTTAATTAATTATTAGCTAATGCATGATTACTCTAACATAAAATAGTATAGCAATATAATTTAATATTAATTTATATTATCTAAATTATTAGATAAACTCTATTAACAAAACATTCATTATCATTTATTTCATAATTCAGACATCTCTCAAACACATCCCCCTTATCTTAGAGCAATAAATGATTAATCAATAGAAAAATATTTAGATTTGGTACACTAAAAGAAGTAACAATTTTCCATACATCATTTTAAGATACTTGCCTACATCCCACTTAGAGTAGCATTGTATCTCAGTTGTAATGTATTCGACAATATGTAAGGCTCAGTGTCATGTGGAAGTTGCTAAATACAACTATGACATTTGTAAAGCAAATAAGAGATATCACTAATAGACAAATCATGAAAATATGGAGTTAAATGTTGACTTGAACAAAATCAAGGAGGATATTTATTTAAATAAGATTCACATGAGCATGATTCCAAAAAGGTAGATAACTACAATAATAAGTCTTAATATAACTACAATAATTAACTTAGCCATTTTTGGGTATTGCATTTTGTGCATGATTTAGGCACCTAGTTTGGCCCATAATTTTTAGCACATGATTTTATAAACCACTTGTGGTTTTTGGTTTTGGTTTTGACTTTTATTTGGATGCTCGAGGTGGAGGTATTATCATATGTATTTATAGATACTATTATGCTACTAGACTTTCTCTAAAATCTATTGTTGGTGTTGATATCTTCTAAAGGCTTGAGCATATGATTGTATTATAACCATTGTTATTGTTGTGAATAAAATTGTTTGAAAGTTTTAGAGGCTAGGTTTTTTCTAGAAAGGGATTCCCATGATAAATGGTATTTAATGTGTCGCATATTTTTTTCTTTCTACAAATTGTGTACATATTTGCTATTTAGTACTACTCTCAAAAAGTAAATTTGGAAATTTCATTTATGTTCCTTTCAATGGTATAAATTTTAAGCTATGAAATTTGAAAATGGAGGAACTACTTGTAGATTTAGATATGTGCTTTATGATCTCTAGAAGCATTCCTCCAAAAATTAAAGATAAACTTATTAGAGTGTTTTACATAAAAAAATATAGAAGCCTCAATAGGGTTTATCTAGTAGATTTAGTGCTCCTAAATGTACTAATATAAAGCACCAAAAAATCCCTTTGGAAGAAGTTAGGGAACTTATAGCAAGATAAATGCTTTGTGCATAATCTAATTTATATAGAATTATAATTTGATGATAAGTGATGGGGACTTATTTGTTGAGTACTTGAATGCATTTAACATGGTTGTGAGCCAATTACAGTATATTGACATATATATAGGTAATGCTAATTAGTGTGTAACTTTTTAATGTTCTTTGCCAAACTCATGAGACAAACTAGTGATATCAATCAAAATTATTGATTCAAATATTATTCTTGAAGAGATGGTGGGTTTTCTTCTCTTATATGATATGATTTTTATTTTTTTTATCTTTTCAAATATGCATTGGTTATTTGTGGAAGATCAAAGGAGAAAGGAAAGGAGAAAGGAAAGAAGAATGGAAAGAAGGAAAAAAGTAGATTGAATTCTAAAGAGAGATCTAAGTCTCCTCATAAATCCAAGGAAAAGTGTCATGATAAATACAGACCAAAGGTTTGGATAAACTATGTCAAAAAGTTGGTCCCAAGATAATATTATAAAAAGGAATACATAACACATTCAAAAAATTAATAAATACAAAAAATAAAGAATATAATTATTCATGAAAATAAAAATATTAATATATTCATGTGATATACTTATTATTTATAATATCCACTCATACCACAAGCATAGATATACACATTACATGCTTGGGTAATAGGTATTTCATTTATACTATACATTTATTCATTTATATATCCATATCTTTATCTATTTTTTCCTATAGATCTCTTTCTGATACAAATATATACTAATATAGCTTTAAAATATGTAAGGATGTATCCCTTTGTTTTTCCTTATACATTCTCAACTATCAAGGCCACTACACATGCTTGATGTTATTGCAATGTACTTTTTTGTAACTTAAGGTAGCTCTAGTTTGTTATATTCTTTAGGTCTTCGTTTATAATTTTGTTTCTACCAAGATCCTCTCGCGACCTCAATCATTGTCTTGTCCCCATTGCCCCAAGAAAACTAACCTAATATATATTCAAAAAGAGATTCCACTATCTCCAAAAAACTACTAAGATAAGACCTCTAGTATTTCAAAATCCATATAAAAATGTGGAAAAATATTAATATCTTCAATTAGGTAGTAAATTATTGTGTGTTCTTAATATAATAAGAATTTGACCAACTCAATATAGTTTATTAAATGCATTGAACCCATACTAAGATGTCAACGTAAGAACTTTCTATAAAGATCAAAGTAGCCATGGCTCTACCAAAGTAGGGACGATTTTCCTAATGTCTAGGAGAAGCCTTGATAACAATGAAAAAAGATGTTTACTTATATACCCAACTCCATTTAAACTGTGTTCTTTGTTCATCCATTTGACCATGTTGAGATTGAAGGCTAATTAGTTTCTATCTATGTGACCCATCTAGATCATGCATAATATTATAAATCCTTATAATTTATAAAAATTGATTCTCCATATTATCCATTTTAACCTTTTATTGCATGGTGGTCTATTATTTTATACAATACTCTATATCATTACAAGTATTCTCTAACTTTTAAAATTGTTTATCTACATCCTTCTAACCATTGTAACATTTTTCTTGTACCTAACCTAACTTCTCTACCTCATATTCAGTAATTACTTAAATTCCTTCATTATTTTCTTCTACTATTCCCAATTGCTAATCTATCCTAGCAAGCTTGATACCACTTCCTTTAATTGTGTTTTCATAGTGGCAAGGGAATTAAATTGAATTTGTGGTTGTTGTTGTATTAATAAATCTCCTAATCCATGCTCTCTTATGTAGTAACATGTTTATTTATTAGATCATACTTAACTACTATTCCCAAATGGTTCCCTAAGCTCTAGATTGTGCATTGGAGAAATCTATCAATTTATACTCCAATAGTTGTGTTGATAAATATATTTGGGTCAAAAAATAGATGTATTTATTTTTATCTTCTCATGTACTCCCTTATCTTTCTTATGGGGCCACTAGTTGGTTGTTTCTTTAGGATTACTACTAAATATTTAGTAGTATCTTATTTCTCATGTTCTATATACTTTCTACCCTTTTCATTTTGGTAATCATCCTTAGTCTTAGTATCAAGTACTTTCTTTCTAGTAGGTTCTCTATGTGTATTGTTTAGTTTTCCTAAATCCATTCTCGTCATGACTCCCTAGTTATGCATTCTCTTCTACAACTATTTGTGTGTATCTATAATATGTACTTTTGATGGTGGTGAAATAGTATCCTTGGGCTTGCCTTGTGCCTATTTTTTTATAGAGAATAGGGTGATCCCACAATAGTGGTTTACAATTTTTGGCCAAACTGGACACTGAAATTATTATTTTAAACTCAATCTTCATATTCGGGCACCTATAGCGGCTAAACCGTGAGGAATTTGAAGATGATGCAAACTAGAGTCTCGTCACATTTTGTCTGTAGATTCTAAGAATATTTTTTTCAAAATTTTTGGAATTAGATTGCACTTTTTTTTTGATCTCCCATGAAAACTGTTTTTTTCAAAAAACAACATTTTTAAAAAGTGACGCTCACCGTATACATCATAACTTTTTTTGTATGAAGGATAAAATTCTAATTGTTTTGAATTTAGATTGGTAACTATTATATCTAGCACTCTCATTTGGTCTCATAGTTTTTTATTGAATATTTTTTCCTTAATCAAGTTTTGAAGTCAAACTAATTGCAATTCAAACATAGGCGGACTGTATACAACATAAATTTTTTTGTATGCATCGAAATTCAATTTTATTTTTTTTAATGGATCAAGGACATCAATACCCTGCACCAAAATATTTTTTAAAATTTTATTTTGATAATCTGCTATTTTTTCACATGTGCAAAACAAAGAGCTTGATTTTCGGTGAAAAGTCTATTTTTAATAAAACTAAAACAACACATACATAATAAAACCAAAACATATTAAAACTATATTCATTGGATAGCTCGTTCTGAGGACTACCTGATTCTAGTTGGGTTTGTGAAGATTCCTCCATTTTCATCCTCAACCCAAGCTCCAAAGTGCCAAAATTTAGGGTTTTTTTGTGTCTCAGATGGGAGATGAGGGATAAGGGGGTTCGTACGAACCCATAGGGGTTCGCTCGAACCCATTTCCTATGATTTTTTTGTTGTTTTTGGCAGTCAAGATTCAAAGGGGTTCGCTTTCAAACCTTGGTTCGAGCAAACCCCATATTGGTTCGATCGAACCATTAGGTTCGTACGAACCCCTAAAATCACTTTTTTTGCCTTGGGGTCATTTTTTGTGAGTTTTCCTTCCTCACTTGAATTGTAAACCACAATTGTGGCTTCACCCAATACTTCATACAGACTTTGTTGATCTTATAATTTTGTAAGTGCATCATTATAGTAGAGATAAAAGATATATTACCCAAGAATATGTGATGTGTAAATCTATGCTTGTGGTATGAATATGTATTGTATATAAGAAGTATATGATATGAATCTATGAATAGAGTGATCTTGTGATATGCATGAATGAACATATAACAATTATTTTATGTATATATTAATCTATTGCATATGTTCTAATTTCCTTCTTACTGTATTACCTTGGGTTGACTTTTTGACATACTTTATCCAAACATTGGGTTTGCACCTATTGTCAACAAAAAATATTAAAACTATCATAAGAAATGACACATATAAAAGGACTACAAGGAGAAGAAGAAACAAAATAATGGATCAAATTATGATATAGATTCTATGAATTCTTAGAGTGAATCTAATGCATCTATTATAGCCCTATCTATGCATGCATGTGAGGATGCATGGGTGATTGACTCTAATGTCTCTTTCAACATGACACCCCACAAGGAGTAGTTATCTAATTATGAGAATTTTGGTTGTGAAAATTTATACCTTGGTGATAATAATTTACTTAATACGATGGATTTGGTTGTTAATATAATATTTAGTTATTAAATGATCAAATTATTTCAAGAGTACTACACATAATAGGTTTTACATGAAACATGTTATCTATCAACAAGATTAATCATGTGGGTATGCTTATATTATTTACTAAATTAGGTATAATATGGTTCATAGGGTTGTGGTGCTTGCAAAGGGAGTTTATTATTGAAATATTTTTTTTCTTTGGTGATTGCACTTATATTCATTGCAATAGTTCTAAATTTTGAGAGCATCTTCTATAACAAGATCGAACTTCATTAGCAAATTTTGGACTTCTACAACACTTGGATGTGTAAGGGTACCTAAGAATGATCTTACCTTAGATATCAAGCCACTAAGAATACTATGTTATGACATAATCATGTGAGCCACATTCATGAGAAAGGCCTTAGGGCTTGAAAAAAATAAAAAATATTGTAGAGAGGTTGGTTAATTATTCCTCGGGTTTTGATTTATGTGAATATTACATTTATGAGAAACAAAATTGTGTTTAGTTTTATTCAATCTCTTCTAGATCTCTAGGAATATTTATTTTGATTAAATTGTGATATTTTGGTCCTATTAATATAAATTCACTAGGAAAATCCTTGAATTACATTTATTTTATTTATGCTTGCTTCAAGAAAACATGAATCCATTTTTTGAAGAATAATTATAAGCTCTTCAATTGGTTCAAAGAGTTTAAGGCTATTATGTTTAGAGCTAAATAGATAGGAATGCTAAGGTGCTTAGAATGAATAATAGCTGAGAATATTAGTCAATGAAGTTCAATTTATTTTGTAAGGATAATGTTATCATGTGTTATAATTCAACTCCATACACAACTCAATAAAATAAATTTGTGGATACGAATAATAAGATATTGATGTAGAGGACTAGGATTATGCTCAATGGTGCTAGTTTGGACAAGAAGTTCTAGCCAGAATTAGTTAGAATCACATGTTATTTGGAGAACATATATATTACTTAATACCTTATTTAAAAAATGCCACTAAAGGTTTGGATGGGAATAAAACCCTCAATATATCATATCCACGTGTTTGGTTGTTACGCATAAAGCCCAAGGAGATGTCTAACTCGAATTACAAATCTATTGTGTATCTTCATTAGCTACAGTGAAGATGTGAAAGGATGCAAACTTTGGAATCATGTAATAGGAAAGACTATATAATTAAAATATGGTCTTGAGGGAGCTTAGGTTGGTTGTAATTATTATTCAATCGAAGGATGATGCTAGGTTAGTTGTATAGAGCTAAACCCAAATACCAAGGAGGTTATGTACAAGAGGTACATGATGGATCAAATAAGAAGGATAGTAAAATATATTGAAGCTTATTTCTCTCTTAAATTTCCTTATTTATTTAGATAGAAACAAAAAAATAAATCTTTGACATATTTAAATGTATTACACCTAATAAGTACTTGCATTCATTCCCTAGATGAAATACTATGGTTTTGATAAGAATACAAAATAAATTTGAAATAAATATAAGCATAGTAGTTATACTCTAGAAGATGAAGATAAAAATAAGAACATGGAGAAATACAAAACCTAAAATGGGTCTTAAAAATCACCTATAGTATAGATTCCCACATGATTCATGAATGGTAGTGAAACTAAACTAGCATCCACATATGTTAAGTTCTTCTATACATAAAATCACATATTATGGATATAAAACAAAAATATTGTTCTAGTGACAATAAGACACATAAAAATAATAGAATATTATTAGAGCCCTTGCATTAAAACTATTAGATGGTACTAATAATAAGGTTGAGGCTCAAGCATTACTTGCAGGTTTAAAATTGGAAAAGTCATTAGGCATCAAACACATATGGATTGAGGGGGATTCCATGATTATAATTAACGCATGTAAGCAAACAAATTCAGTGAGTTGATTGTTAAGCACCATCCTAAAACAAGGTCTCAAAAGTGTTGCAAGATTTTAATTCTTACTAGCTTATGCATTGTTATATAAAGGGTAATAAAGTAGCAAATGTGTTAGTCAATATGGCGTGTGATCTAGATGTTGGAGCACTGCAAATTCATCGAATATATTTTGTTAACTATCTCACCCTAGCACGTTTGGATAACAATGAATCTTACCTTACATAGGGTGCATTATTTTAATATTATTAATTTTTTTAGTGTGCATGGCTCATGGTTATGGGTTTCGCTAGTATACAATGCTTAAGGTATGATGTGTGCATCATATTGCAGGTAATGCTAGTTATTAGCATCAACAATCCATCCTAATATCTACCATCTCACATTAGCATAATTGCAGCTCCAACATCGCAGGTTGTGTTAATCTAAAATATCGCCGAGCCAATTTTGTAGCTATCATCTTTCCTATAAAGCAATCTGGCCAAAGGATCTTTGAGTGGTCTCCATTGGTGGTCTTCACTAAGAAAAATATTTATGGTGCAATGAGAGGGAATCATAGCTTAGTAAGTGTTGGCATGGTGCTTAAGTATTCCTTAAACAATTTTATTTATGGCTAGTTTCTCTTTTTTCATACTCATACTAGAAATAACACAAAATCAAAAGCTTTGAATTGTTAGTTTGGGTACAAAATTCTCAAAACTAGTGTAATCCTAGACTAGAATTTAAATCATTATGTTGAAGAGATTCAAGGTATACAATATAAATTTGAATATATCAATTTTTTAAAAGAAATTATAAGATAATTAAATTCAATAGAATATTTTTATCCAATAAAGAAATTGATGAATATCTAATTAAAACTATAAACAATGATAGTATGAGAACTTAGAAATATTGAAAAACCCATCTCCCCTTTAAACCTCCTTAAATATTAACATGGTACATGATATATAGTAAAAACTTAGCTTGATATGGAGCTTTTTGGTATAATAGGAATTTGATCCTACCATATATTAAGTCAAGCATTAATCTACAATAACAAATAATCTTTAGGGTATATTCACCTCTCAAATATACCCATCCACCATCATAATTCTCATTCTAAAAAAAACACTCTCTATAGGGATTCATTTTGAAAGATGCAACTAAGTCAATCAAACATGCTTTCTTAAAAGTGTTAATACAAAGGAATGTAATAAATACATAATCAATGTCATCAATAGAAGATGAATCACCCTATAAATCCTTGGTACTCCTTATGCACTTAGTAAAAACTCTTTATGGAAAATCATGTGGGAAGATACACCCAAGTCAATCAACCATGTATCTAAAATATGTATGTGCAACAAAAATTCTATAATTTGACCTCAAATATAGCAAGAGATAGACCATATCCCAAGTAGACCCTTCCACTATCATAACTCTCATACTTAACAAACCACTTCCTATTATGAGTCATGTGGGAAAATGCAATTGAGTTAGTCAACTATGCATCTCCTAAGATTGACCCCCAAGACCAAGAGGATTCAAAGTAACTCTAAGTGCTCAATGTAAATATCTCTTACACATCTCTTCTACATGATATTAATACCAATGCAAAATTATATTCATAGTCCACCTAGTAACCCCATAATTAATGAATTCTTATGTTTTATAAGTCCAATATCACATGGTGAAGAGTGTCAACTAAGGATTCTAAAGATTCCTCTAAAATGGGGTGCCCTTTTCCACATGGGCACATTATTTACAATATTACACAAATATTTAAAATTGCAACTAGACCTAGGACTTGAAAGGTTTACAAAAACTAGTCCTAATATGGAATATATGCCATTCAAGCCTAAGGATAAGTTCTTAATGCACCCTATCCATGCAAACATAACACAAAAGCCTTGTCACACATAGAAATATAAGGCATGCATATTATTCAAACTTAATGAAATATAACACACTAAGATAAATGAGTTTTATGTATACTTTCCTTGCAATAAAAAGACATGATACTCGTAGAACTCAATCTCATATATGTCACTCAAAATGATGAACACTAAAAGTAGGATTGCCAATATTTTTAAAATCCATGACACACATAGAACTAAAATTTATACATTTCATTCTACTTTATTAACACTAATACACTATGATTATAATAGGAGTTTGATGCATACTAGCTATGCAATATTTACACCAAATAATCAAACCAGATTTGACTTGATACAAATAAATTATTGGATACAACTTAATTTCATGTATATCATTCAACCTCTATGTGTACATGTATATGATGCACATTATAAATGTAAAGGATCAAATAAAAGATATGATTATATGATTCAAAGATATACATATCATTTCCCATAATGAATAGTAAAAATAGATCACACATATTTATAAATTTATCCCACCCATAAAACCCAATGGTATGCATATGTAAACTCAAAATATCCCTACTTTGTAAATTTGTAATTTATCTATTTTATTTGTTTAGTGTCCACACACATAGAATGTTTAGGTATCATTTTAGTATGTTTCTTTAGCCTTTTTTATAATGAAATGTGAAATAGACCTCTTACTCCTCATCAATTTCCCATGTTTCTAAGCACATATCCTTGTAGGAATGTTGTATTTTTTACCACCTCCATGAATTTTAAATCATATTCTACTATTTGAAAAGCCTATAAGACTAGTATTTTAGTTTTCAAATGACTCCCTTCCATGTCACTTTGTAAATCTATTAAATTTTTCCTCTATTAATAAATCTCTTTTAACCTTTTCAACCATCACACATTCTATATTTATAAATCACCTTGAATTATTTTTCTAGTAGTTTTGATATTCTTTCAAAAAAATAATTTTACAGAACCTTGCTCTTGGTTGGATCTTTGGTGAAGTTTAAAGAATCATATTTCTATTGAGGTCATCTTTATAAGCTTAAATGAGAATTCTAACCCCATGTGTAGTGTTTTCTAACTTTATTTATCTTCTTCCTATCATTTCTCCATTCTTATTTATCTCTACAAATTTCCCATAGATTCTTTAATTTTTTTACATCTTATTCCTTATTTCGAATATGATTATTTTTCCCAAATATAAAATTGGAGCTTTATCTTATAGCCTTTAGTGCTTCGATTGATTCCACTAGTTATTTTCCAATCCATACACATACCACTACGCACACCAAAAGAAACTCCATAGGTTTTTTAATATTTACTATATGATAGTAATAAATGGAGAATCCAATTTAAAATTATAAAACCACTATAATGTCAAAAATTATATACCCTTGCAATTTCATGTTATATTTTGCACTCACTTTTGTTTGTTAGTTTATATTATCCAAATTCTAATATGTTAGCTCAATTTTGGTGTATTGTTTTGAATTCATGTATTGTTCTTAGCATGTTGAATCATTGTTTAGTCTAAATTATTTAGATGTGAATTCTATGTATGTAGATATCCATGCAACACATTGGCATGCCATGATAATTTATACTTCTAGTGACCATTTCAAGCATTTTATTCTTCTTTTCTAGGTTTATCTCATAGAATTTCATTATCCTAGGTAGATTATAAATTGTTATCCTTCTCTTAGGATCCTTTTTTACCAAGATTCAAATAATTCTCTCAATTCTCATACAATCTATCATTGAAAAATACTCTTAATATCTATTAGAAAAAAAGGGTAGCTATCTCAATATTGGATTCTATAAAATTTTACCATTGTTGTTTTCTTGTGAAGGTTATCATCTCACTTGTTGTATTCATGCAATTCTTTAAGCATTTTCTACAAGACAAATCATTTATCTTCGCTACAATTATTGAAGGGAATTTTATTCTTGTGTGTTTGTTCCAATCTCTTCTCTCCATATTATTTCTTCTATTGTTACTTCCTAGGTGGTAATAGCTTTGGTATTTAAGATCATTTTTATAGTATTATTTTTATTTTTGTGTCACATTTTATTTATCATTTTTGTTTTAAAAAATTACCAAAAATTAGATTGTTATAGAGGTTGAAAGACCAATATAGGGATTAATTGAGGCAAACCCCAAACAACCATAAAACAAAATTATTTTCTTTTCATGTGAACTACAATTTTGTATTGAAGAAGAGGTGTTGAGTTTACAATTTATTTAGTGACATCCTTTACTTCTATCTCTTCTTCATTTTTTTTATTTTTTGCACTAAAATAACTTATTTTATATTGTCATTTTATCATTCCAATTGCTATCAATTTTATTACACATTGGAACTTTTCATTTTTGTACATGTATTTGACATTTTTCTAAACAAAATTGTGTTTAAAATTTTCACTTGTATGAGATAACAACACATTGCACTTTAGTCCATGGAAAGTGTTAGTGTTTGAGGTAGAGAGTTCTAGATTTTCAATCCATATTCTTTTTTTGTATTTCTAATCCTACATTTAAATTGTGATTTCTATTTTTTTAGTCTTTTATAATTAGAAAAAGTTCATTTCCTTAAATGTCTTAGTTTACTTTCATAAACACATCTCTCTTTAAAACTAAAATACTTAAAAGGGTTAATCGCTAAATTTTTTAAAAATAGATTAGAGTTAATTAAAACTTTGGCTAGTTAATTTGAGTGTGGTGATTCAAAATCACTCTCAAATAAAGCTTATCTTTCTTTAGATGTCATAATACTCCTCATTAGTACATTTGGACCCCTTTATTAAGTTAGAATAATAATTATTATTTAAAAGAAAATAATATTTAATTATTAAAGATAGTTTCTAAATAATAAAAATATAAATTGTAAGGTAGGGGGACCAACCACACCAAGGCTCTAGGTCACGGAGAGCCGAGAATGGAGGGCTGACCTATCTTACCTCAAACTAATGGGTGTTCAAGGTAAGGATAGAGAGTGAAGAGCACTCTCAAGTGCTTCTATCACTCTACATATCCAAAAACTTGAATGGGGCTAGATGAGCCAGTTTCTGGAATCTGAATTGCACCTCAGATAGCTCTCTACTTGAGGATGGCAACGCGAGTCAGGGATGATAGCCCAATGCACTAGCATCTCACTAATGTGCAAGCATCTGTACGACTAGAAAGTGAAAAGTGTAGTGTAAAATACTAAAAAACCTACTAACGACCTAGCCAACTAAGTTTAATGAAATGAATAGAATGATAAAGTATGAGAAATAACTATATAAATGGTAAAGAAGGTAGATGAAAGTAAGGGTGATGAAGACCAACTCACTGAGAATCCAATTTGCTAGCAAGCTCCACACACATGTTCACCTACACACAACCATGAGAGGGAAAAATATTGGGTTGTATAGGGGTTTGCCTCAATCAAACCCTCGCTTTGGTGTTTCCACCTCCATGGATAGCCAGGAAAGTCATGAAGTAGAAAATGTGATAAAGGAAAGAAGAATATCGAACACTACAAAAGATGCAATGCTACTTTATCAAACCACAACAAGAAAGGAAAGTGAAGCAATTACACCTCCACCCAAAGGCACTCAATGCCAATGAAGGGAGAAAGCAAGACAATGAGCTTGGAAAAGTCGACATAGCTACAATGGTGACGAAGGAAGGTCTTGCAAGAATCCAAACTCACAACTTCTATGGTAGCACAACATGTACAAAATGAAGTTGATGGAGTAACAAGCTGTTGTAATGCTCAATGAAAATGCTCAAGATATTAAGTGAATGAGATAGATTGCTAAAGAGATCGTAGAAGATGGAATGAAAATGAGATAAATGCATATGAAGATGAAAATAGGAGGGAAAGAGCCATTTTCGGGTTGGCTGGTTGATACAGGGGCGTTACACTTCATGCCCAATGGAGAATGTAATATCCTTGCAAACACAAGAGGTGGGAATCTGTCAGGGATGGTAGCATGTCATTTAGATGTTCGCACACTGTGCTCACATCCCCAACAAATATTCCCCCACTAACACAAAAAATAAGCTCACAATGGAGAATGTAATATCCTTCTAGACACAAGAGGCAGGAATCTGTCAGGGATGGTAGCATGTCGTGTAGATGTTCACAAACTGTGCTCACATCCCCAACAAATATTCCCCCACTGACACAAAAAATAAGCACCAAGTGGATTCATTTCGGATGGGTGATGTGGAATTTTGCATTCAGGTTTGATTTTCTATGGTGGAGGGATGCAAAAGGGGAATTTACACAAGGGGTGAAAATTTTCTCCTATACATTTTTCCCCCACTTTAGTGAGCATGAGTGCCAATGAGTGTTTGGTAAATTAGATCGAAGAGTTAGAAATGTATATCTGAACCATCAAGGAAGAAAATTGCAATCTGGAAAGCTTGAAAGCATAGGGCAGGAAAAGGACTCCATAGGTACTCTCTCCTAAGGAGGTTTGAACAAAGGACTCCATAGCTCCTCAAAACTATGAAGTTAAACAAAGTACACCGAAGGCCCATAGACCAATGATGGATAAATCTCGTAGGATGTAACTGCTTCACAGGCCCTCAAACCTGCAAAAAAGGTGCCCCCTAGGTAATCTCTCTTGAGGGAAGCCTAGTCTAAGGGGACTCCATAGAGTCAGACTGAAAAAAATCTTCATAGGCATGCCTGCAAAGCAACATGTTAATCCGTAGATAAAACATGTTAGAAATAAAAAAAGTAGCCATGCAGGAAAACAAGCAAACAATCAAAAAATTTGAAGGAAGATCTTTCAAAGGGGTCCCTCGGGAACCCTTCAAAACAAAAGAAGTCCACTCAAGGGACGCGTTGTTTGAAACTGAGAGAGTGTTTTTCACAAATCAATTCAACATCAAGGAATCCTTTTGAAATGTGTTCACTTCATCAAGGAATTTGGAAGGAAGAAAATTCCCCCTCGTGAGGGGAAGGTCGAGACTTCTCCCACAATATTTGCTCCCTCCTCAAAGGAAAGTTCTTCAAGTTCTTTCTTTGCGAACCCATGACGAAGGAAACACATTTCACTAGGGGTCCTTATTGAGAATGTGATTTTTAAAAAAGTTTGCAAATATTTTTGAGAAAAGATTCATTTACCATCGAATGCATTTTCTGAAAATCAAAGTTGACATGATATCCCCCCTTAGTATGGCATGTGTTGAATGCAAAGGCATGTGACATATTAAGGAGAGAAAAGAAAGAATGAAAAAGTGATGTTGTGGCCTATGGGTCATAGTGAGATATCACCATGGTAATGTTGTCGCACACACGAGGGACAACACATAGGCACCACAACATCACGAAGCAAGCACAAAAGATAAGAGAGCAACTATGTAAAGAAAAATAGTAACATCACGAACAAGGGACATAGGGGCGATCTAATATTTCAGGGTCAAAGCTACTCATAAATATATATAGGTATAATAGTAGTATATTTAATGAATTGTCATCAACCCCCTAAAATATTAGAACATATAAAGAATGCATGAGAAAACAAAGTAAAAATAAGAAATTGGGTCAACATGGAAGGGAAGCCTAAATGCCCCCAACACTTTGCATCATCCCTAATTGTCAAAAATCAATACACATAACAAAGGAAGAATGATGCCACAAATAGAAGAAGTTTTATGACACATAATCACTCCTGTATCCAAGAACCTACAAGGGTGACAAGGGTCATCTAGGAACACATAACACAAGCACAAGGGAACACAAATACACACAAATAGTCTACACTATAGATAAAGAAGAGGCACCCCCTAACACTCATCAACCAAGAGGTCATTGGCCTCCCAATCTAGATCATTATATGGGGAGGGCAGATGAGCCTGCAAAGAAAAAATTTCAAAGGGGGGAACCCTTCAACCCTCCCACAACAAGAGACAAGGAAGAAGGCCCCACGGGGTCTTCTTTGCTCAGTTCCTATGGAGCAAAGGTCAATGACTTCACAAAGATCATTGACAGGGTTGGGAACTCGTCCAAAGAGTTAAATATGCAACTCATATGATTTTTATGCGTTAACTTAATGGACAAGGGAGGCGACACCTGAGATTTACTGCTAGGCTCACCAAGTGACTCAAGAGTAGTGACAAACTCAAGGGACGTCAGAACTTCCTTCATCACTAGGATGACACATGCTAACATATGACCACCCTCTGAAGAAGGTGGACTCCTCTTATGCCCTCCATTGCTAGTGGGGCCAACCTCCATCTTTCGCTTCGTCAAAGGATGTGAGTTCCCCACGGATGAGGCTAAAGGCATGAAGGAGGAGGATAAAACTGCGACGGACACCACTAAGGTGTTTTGCATGTCCATGATCTTTGAGAATAGTGGTATGTCTAGAAGGGACATCAAGAGAGGGGGATGAATCGACAAAGCAACAAAAATCTGCACCTTTTTAGGGTTAGGGGAGTTTACACTTGCAACAAGAGCCAGAAGCAATACTAAGGTTGACTGAACTAAAGCACAGGGGATGGGAGAGGACGACAACACAATAGTCCCTAAAATAGGGGCAGTCAACTCCCCTTCCTTCCTCTACAAAGCGGCTTGCTTAGCCTCCAAATCCTTTTGCCGATGCTTGCGCTCATGCGCAAGGTAGTTCTTATGACTCCAGGAGCTAGAGTCTGGGAGTTGAGATGGAACAAAAGGCTCCTACTTGGGCATCAAAGCATCCATCACAACCATTTTCAATGAAGGGAGAGACTCTTGGATGGGAGCAGGAGGGAGAGACTGAGAAGAGGTTGGAGCAGCAGCAGGGGGAGTCAACTCTAGCACCTCAATGACAAGCCTCTTCCCATTCACTGCCTTGGGAGTAGGAGTGGTAGGAGGCTGTGGAGGTCGAGACATAGAGGAATCCCCATGGGGACCCTTCTTTCTATCATATAGGTAGGGACAAGGTCTAGGAGGCAAAGTAGGAAGGTCTGATATCTAAATCTTGGCTTTACGCCAAATAGGCACCATCAGATTTCTTATGCGAAATCTAGGAGTAGTCATCTAAAACTCCTCTTCCACTACAAAAAATCCCTATGATTAGCTCCCTTTTTTGCTGCATTTTTTGCTTCCACCCACTCTTTTAATGTATTTTTCTCTATTTTTTTGAAAACTTTGGCACTATTTATCAAGATGGCACTATTTTTGGCATTTTTTACGTCGATCAGAGGAAGTCGACTCTAATTTAGGCACAAATTAGCACCTAAATTAGTGCCCAAATTAGTGCCTAAATTAGCACCCAAATTAGCACTCATTTTAGTGCCTAGATGAGTGCCTGCATTAGCGCTTATTTTAACACCTACTTTAGAGCTTGCTTTAGCATCTAATTGAGTGCCTAATTGTTCTAATCTAGCAAGGATTAAGGGTGTTAGAACAAAAAATCCTTCCCCAATATTCATTGGCCTTTAATTGCTTTCCTACATTTCACTTACATAAAAAGATCCCTCAACACTAATCCCTTAACCCTCAACCTTAAACCCTAAACCCTCAACCCCTATACCCTCTACCCTATACATTGGACCCTCAACCCTAATCCTTCAACCATATACCCTCAAACCTATACCCTAAACGCTTTACCCTCAACCCTTAACCATCAACTCTAAACCCTTAAACACTAAACTCTAAACCCTTAAACTTTCTATATACCCTCTACCCTCAACCCTAATCCCTCAACTGACCTATAAGTAGTTGCTAGGCCTCAACCCAATACCCTAAACCATCAACCCTATAGGTCCTCAAGTCTATACCCTCAATTCTCAGCCCTCTACCCTATACATTGGATCCTCAACCCTCATATATCTTTGTCCCTCTAGGTCCTCTTCTCTCCTCTCTATCTCACTTCTCCCTCCGTCTCTCACTCCATCCATCCATCCCTCTCTACCCTAATCCCTCAACCCTAAACCATCAACCCTTAAACCCTTAAACACTTAACCCTAAACCCTCAGCCCTTAAAACCTAGTAAACCCTTAAATTGGCCTCTACCCTCAACCCTCAACCCTCATTAACCCTTAAACCCATAAACGGTCCATGTAAACTCTCTACCCTAATCCCTCAACCCTCAACCCTTAATCCCTTAACCCTAGTCTACCCTCTACCCTCTACCCTCAACCCTCAACTCTTAATTAACCCTAATCCCTCAACCCCTATACCATCTACCTTATACATTAATGGACCCTCAACCCTATACCCTCAATCCTCTACCCTCAACCTTAAACCCTCAACCCTTAAACCCTCAAACCTTAAACCCTAAACCCTTAAACCCTCTAGCCTCTACCCTCTACGTCCCTATACATTAAACCATCAACCCTCAATACTCAACCCTCAACCCTTAATCTAGCCTCAACCCTCAAACCTTAAACCCTAAACCCTAAACCCTCAACCCCTATACCCTCTACCCTATACATTGAAACCTAAACCTAATCCTTCAACCATATACCCTCAAACCTATACCCTAATCCTTCAACCTAATATTTTCATTGTATTTAACATGAAATGCAATAATTTGTGTAACAAGATCCATACTGTTACTAGCATTCCCTTTGTATATACCCATTTATTCCTCCAGATAATCATAAAAAAAAGAAATTTTTTCCTTTACCCTAGTACCTAAACATCAAAATAAAGGCAACGCGGGATGGTAGCTTCTAAGTTAAGAAATAAGCCTTTACTTCCATACTGCTAAGAGATTATATAGCTTGCATGGTAAAGCGGTACTCACCACCACCCCACAGGGAGAATTATAAGGCAATGTGGTAATACGATACCCACCGCCATCCCACATAAGGTGATTCATAGGAGTGCGGTAAGGTAGTAAACAACAGGCAGATAAAGCATACACTACTATACCATCGAGAGGGTGAGCAACATATGCGGTAGAGCGGTATACACCGCAACCTCTCAAAAAGAATTTTTGAGCAAGGTGGTAGAGTGGTAAGCATTGGAAGAAAAGTGGACACTGCAATATTGCATGCGGTGGATAATATGGCTGCGGTAGAGTGGTATACACCACAAACCAATAGTAAGAGGTCTTAAGTAAGGCAGTAGTGCGGTAAATAGTAGAAGGGAAGGGAAAAACACTGCCATACCACAATGGGTATAATAAGAGACTGTGGTTGTACGGTAATCATGACATCATTACAATTTATAGCAATAAATGTAGAAAATCATGTCAGCTGCCAAAATTAAATACAATTATTTTATGAAGAGTTGGCATTAAAACTAATATGATTGAATACCACACCATCCAAAGATAAGTGAGTTTTCCCAATATCACAGTAAATCGTAGTGTACTAGTGTGGAAGGAGCTAAGGCTACGAGAAGAAGAATTCCTACAAGCATCAAATACTTGGGTAAGTGCACAAAAACTCTCTGAAAGAGCTCTATTAATATAAAAAATCTTTCAAGGTTTTGTCATTTGAAGCCATAGTAGAGAAAATTGAAACATGCCTCCTAAAAGAAAACAACCAGAAGTAAAAGACAGTCAGTCTAAAATTAAAGATGAAGAACCTAAAGTAAAGAAGAGACCACTCCATCAGTCCATATTAGATATACTTCCAGGGTCTACTAAAGAGGGTAATAAGAATTTTCTCATGGACACTGCACAAAGTTGTAGGGATGCCCTCATTCCAAAATTTGGATGGGACCTCTTTTGGTATTTTTATAGTAAGAGAAATGAGAATATTCCAGTGTCAAACCCTTGGATGTTGGATTTAGCAAGGTTGATTGTCCCTAATATGTGTGTTGATGTAGAATTTATCAGATTGCTAGCCAAAAACTATTACTTAGCTACCAAAATAGTAAGGTTTCCAAATGACACAGTATTGGTAGAAGTAACCAGAACAACCATCATTGAATGTTTTGACTTAAACAAGTAGGCTCTAACCAAAATAAACCTACATAAAAGTGAGGAGGATTATTCTAGGTTAAGAAGGACTTAAGAAGTGATGAGGTACCCCTATATATGAACAGAGGCATTGGTAATAGAACAATCCCCATCTCTACTACCACTACTGAACCATTTATTATGACTGATTTTTAGTATTACTTTGTGAATACATATTTAGCTCTTTTCCAAGTGTTGGGGATCGATGCTCAAGATAAAATTTCAATAGGACTAATGATGATGGCCATGAGAATTCAAAACCCTGAAACTAATATTGAATATGAATTTGCTTCATACCTTGAGAAGGCGTTAAATGATGAATTCTCCCAAGTTATAGAGGATAGAGCACCGATTACATTCAGACACTATTCCCTACTATGTCATCTAATATTGTACCAGAATAGGGACCATTGGACTAAAATAATAGAGTTGGCTAGAGTAGATGAGCAAGGGAATCCCACACTTGTCTAGAAATGGTGCTATATTTGGGACAGTCGGTGCAAGAATTCAAGCTTTGTTGTATTCTATGAAGAATTTGTACACAAAATCCTTGGAGTTCTTTGGTATCCAATACCAAGATTGTCAACCAAAATGTTGTAGCTATTGAGACCTTTGGCTTTAAGACCAGAGCAAGGTCATACACACAATTTTGGAGATTGGTTCTTCCTCCCAGAAGCTACAATAATAATAATTTATGGATGCCCTGTTGCTCCACACATACTTCCAAAATTTGTACCCCTCAGATTAGCATTTCTTGAATTAATGTGGAAAATGATGTGGATGGAGAAAGATGTAATGCATAAGCAGAAGAAAGGAACTTTCTTACCAAACCTTACCAAGTGTGAAGATTGGACTATAGGCTCAGACACACTAGATGAGTTACAATATTATTTGTAGATAAGATATGCATTGAATTCTGCAAAAGGAAGAGCCTTTGACCCTGAAAATCACATGAACAACATAAGGCACAATCTTCTTACCAAAATGATAGTGGCATACCAAGTGGACTATGAAGAAGATGTCATAAGGAACTACATTACTTATAATGATGTATTTAGGAGAAGGATGAAATGGGAATATATGAAGAAGCTTGAAGAAAGGATGAAGCAGAGGTCCAAGGATTTCCTAGGATACTTTATTGAGGAAAAGGACCCCATAAAGAGGATAGATTTGATAATGGGTAAATTTCAATACTTATACAGCAAGAAGGAAGCATATCTCCAAGAACATGATAGTGGTGCAACTGTAGAGCATACTCTAGGTGAAACCTCTGAACCTCCCATGGAGCGGTTACCTCCCAAAAGAAAGAAGACAAAAAGCATTGAACAATTAGTACCTTATGAGGAGAGTGAAGAGGTGGGTGATACTAAGGAAGTGGCTACAATACTGCAGTCATTGAAAGGTGATATTGAGGTTGATCAGCCCATCCTTGAGACCAGTGCCCATAAACACAAGGAAAGGATAGGTGATGTAGAAAAATAAAGTACAGAGGTACATGA
This sequence comes from Sequoiadendron giganteum, assembly GCA_007115665.2. Taxonomy (NCBI): domain Eukaryota; kingdom Viridiplantae; phylum Streptophyta; class Pinopsida; order Cupressales; family Cupressaceae; genus Sequoiadendron; species Sequoiadendron giganteum. Next base: position 217,583,972 of record CM021107.1, on the reverse strand, counting down.
AGATGAAAGGGAAATTACAGCCAGCAGATTCATAGAAGATGATGAATTTATTTAAGATTCTTGGGTTTAGGGATTTCTGGATGAAGATGAAGATAAGAGAATTTGAAGAGAGGGTGGAATCAATTGAAGCAGGAATTGAAGAATCAGAGAAAAATCAAATGGTAGCATAGACTTTTCAAGAATTAAGAGTTGACAACATTGATATTAGCCCCTAGAAGGCTAGAGAAATGGTCTTGAAGAACAATATGCTCATTTTCCTTGGCTTGGAATTAAAGAAAATGTTTCTACTTGATCAAGTGTGGGCTTAGGAAGATCCAATGCTAGTTGCAGAATTTGACTTTGATGAAGGAGTGAGTGGAACTAGGTACGTATAACCCAAAGATTGAAACCCTGGCCATATGGATCAAATAGAAAAATACATAGAAGCCAAAATTATTGGATGTAATTCAAGGGATGAAAGGGGCATCAATGGTAAGGATAATACAAGATACCACCCTTTTGGAGGTAGCCACAATGACCATGCATTCGACCATGTTCACTCAAGCAACTGTTAAGGGATTATAAGACAAATTGAAGGAGTATGAAAAGGAACAAAGGTTCCTAAATGATGAAGTTAATAAACTGTTCATGGAGAACGTCAAATTGAAAGAACAATTAAGAGGAGTAGGGCCCTCACAAAGAAAGGAGATGGTGTTATACAAGCCTCCTATTGCTCCAATGGATATTGTGCAAAATATTTATGTTGAACAGGTAAAAAATCCAGAGAAGGAAGTGGATGATGGAAAGAAGGCCAACAATCAAACCCAAGATGAAGTGAAAAGGAGAATTTGTGAAGTTATGGAAAAGATTCTTGAGCATAGGATAAAATCAGTTATGGATAAACTAGAGAATGTGCATGATAGTTATAAAACACTTCAACATACAATGGATCAAATAAAGACACGTATGCTTGTATTAGATCCTTTGTTTAAAAGGTGGCAGCCTATTCACCACACTTTGGCTAAGTTATGCAAATTTCTACAAAGAAGTCTTGATGCTCCCACAACATTAAATCCAACTAAACAAACTATTAAGATGATTATTGATGAATTTCAGTATATACAAGGGGAAGATAAAAATATTGTAACACGAATGAATTTATTCCATACCTTGAAACAATGGTATTTACCTGAAATCGTGAGAGATGGTGATCAGTTGAAGGACTTGGATAAGTGGAAGAAAGAATTCAGTCAGATTATTCATAAGTGTGTAACTCATATACATGAGGATGGTGATACCAGTCTTCACAGGCTAAATCATATCATGGATGGGTTGATTGTTCTTGATGTAGGATACCTAAAGTTTGTCAATGATACAAAGGCATTACTTGATATTCGATGGAAAAATCATCTTGCAAGCATGCCAAAGATCCATGAATATAATTGGCCATCAAATTTTATAGTGTATCAGTGTAAGGAAAAGTATTTGGTTTCAAAAGAATAGGACACTGAGGCGAGAGCATCTAGACGTTCAACATGAAGAGGAAGACTTTTCCAGATCAATGATCACGGGTCTTCTACGTTGAATAATGGAACCATATGTCAAAATGTCTTAAGTGTTGTTATTTCCTTAATTATGCTAATTAAATAGTTGTTGGTTTCAGAAGAATAAGACACTAAGGCAAGAGCATTTGGACATTCATCATGGAGAGGAAGAATTTTCTAGATCAATGATCATAGGTCTTCTACATTGAATAATGGAACCATATGTCAAAATGTCTTAAGTCTTGTTATTTCCTTAATTATGCTAATTAAATAGTTGTTAGTAAAAGAAGTAGTTATGAAAGGTCATCTCTTTTTGTAAAAGGCATGTATCTTGTTGCTTCCTATATAAATAGGAAACCAAGGCCTAGTTTTAAATCATCACCATCATTTGAAGACTTCTGTTATTAATTTATATCAATTGAATCAATATAATGGAGAAAATCTTATTATCAGAGATTCTCCATGATTGTGTTATCATTCTATATATTTTTTAATGTTTTCCATACTTATTTCTTCTTATATTTGAATGAATATCAATTATTGAGCCTCAATATTGTGCTTATGTGAATGAATATGCTGATACAATAAAGTATTTATTGTGGATGTTGGTAGAGTTGCTATTTTTTTTTAAAAATTGAGCTTATTTTTCCTTGTTACATGTTCAACATAAAAATGGAAACTATTTAAAAATAATAAAGTTAACAAAGTTGCTTATTTAAATAATTGTGAGTTACATGCATTAATATTTTATTAAATTTTGTGTCTCCACAAACATATGTTGATACAAAATGAATGGAAGAAGCATCAAAGTAATCCTATTTTTTTTGCCAACAATTCATACCAAAGATTGAAAATTTTAAGGATATTGCAATAAGTAATTTGTATCGACACAAATAATATTACTGAAACATTTCAAATTTTAGGCCATAAGAATCATCCTTTTTTAAACATGGAATGCAAATAATTTTGAAAATTTAGAAGTCTTGGTCATTAATATTATTGTTTGCTACAATGTCATCCAGTGTATCATTTTCAATGTTCATATGTTCTTTCAATTAATTAATATTATCATCATCCTCATCTTGTCCTGCATCATCTTCATCATCATTGAAATTTGACTGTAGACCATCTATATTGTTACCAGATGTATTTGGATCATCATTTTCTATACCGTCCATATTGTTGTCTTCCATAACATCATCTAACTTTGGATTGTTGTCTTCTTGTGCTTGAACATAACCATCTTCAACATCATCATGGATGTCAATTTCTTCGATCTTTTCTAACCCCTCTCTCTCATTTTGTTGGCCATCATTTTTTTGCTTAGTATCCACTAATGTATCATCAAATACATGCCTTAATCTTGGATCATAATGTATGACAAATATCCATTTCGGGTCCAAAATCTTCATAGAAAAATACCTGCACATGAACAACATACATATATTAGACGTATGTTATAACAATTTTATTGATTAATAAACACATGTATATATTCACAATAAATTATGAATGAATAGATTAATGATCACTACTGCTTCTTGTTTGAGTTAAAGAAATACCTACTCACAATAAATTGGTAGAACATAAGTCTCCTTATCCTCTGGTAGGAATTATGAGGAATCTATAGAAAATAATCCACCATGGGTGTCATGTCTTTGTGTCCTCTCAAATGCTTCATACCATCTACACTTAAAAATACAACATTTAAAAGAGCAGTAATCCAAATCAATAATTTCTTGTATTTTCCCAACATATTGTAGATTCCCTTCAATTATATTCTTATCTTTTGAGCTTGATCAACTGGATTGCTTGAAGTCAACCATGATGCCACAATCAAAGGATCGTCTCTTTACATCTACACTTTCTACATGATAATGTCGACCATATGCCCACATTGTTGGATATTTCCTTGCCTGTGAAAGACCATTTATTTCAGTGAAAACAAATATAATGATGAATATTAAAATAGTTAATAGTGTCAAAACTATAAGGAAACAACATTTGTAAAATTCCAATTGTGCCTTTCTTTCACATCCTCTAGACATTTTGATTTCATCTTCTGTTATGTTTGAAACTATACCTGCATCTTCTATTTGATTTTGAATTTGTTCAATAACCCATTCTAGTGTGCAATATTTACCCCATTCCCCAAGCAAATCAGTGGGAAGTGGAGTATTCCTTGGGTTCAATCTCTTAAACTGTCTCCTTGCTTCTAAAACTTCTTCTCTCTTTTTATCATACAGATCAATCCATTTGTTCATAAAGTCCATGTGGTATACAATGAACTTGTCGAGTATAGCACTTTCATCTACACCTATTACATGTCAACATGTTTATTTCAAACTCCAAATGTCATGTTTTTAATTTGAAAAATAAATTACAGAGTAAATTAATGATTGCAAGAAAAATAACCATACTGATCATGAATTTACTTACTAATTTCTACTTGAACACAATTAGATTGTGGTTTTTCTCTATCAATAATATCTAATTCTCATTCTTCATCCTAGATATGTGGCCCATCTTCAAAATCCTTACCAAGGAATTCACACATGAAGAAAAATGCTTCATTCAATACATACCCTTCAGCCATGCAACCCTTTGGATGTGTCTTTTGTCAGACATATCTTTTTAGAGTTTTCATATACCTCTCAAATAAAAACATCCACCTTGTTGATACAACACCCACCAATTCAATGTCATTGACTAGGTGTATAAGTAAATGGACTTGTAGGTCCATTAAACTTGTAGGGAGCTCCTTCTCAAATACACATTCAATTTCTACAATTTCCTTCTTCCACTTTGGCACTTCACATTTATGGATCTCCCTAGAGGTCACCCACCTAATATAAGAATAATAAATTAGTATGAACCTTTAGTCAAGAATTAGAATTCAATATAATATCTCTATGTCTCTCACACATGAACATTCCATATAACCACATACCTTGTAAATGCTGACAATTGACTTATGGCATTCCTTAAGTCAACTATAAGACAATAATCCCCCCTAATTGCCAATGGCATGATATGCTATCAAACACATTTATGAAAAGGTCATTAGCAATTTTTTCTCACACAACAAAATATCAAAATATAGTTAGTACTTAATCAATGTTACCAGTAAATGTTAAATGATGATATATAATACCTTCATAAAATTATGAAAATCATGTGTTTTAAATCTTGTGATATGTCCATCAACTGTAAAAGATTTAGCCAATGATGACCCATAACTAGTAGGTGTCCTTATTAAACAAACAACATGTTTTAGTTGGTCTAGCTCTTTTTAAAAAAAAAATCCATGGAGCTTCTGCATATGTTTCATTTTCCCTATTTGGCCACAAATGTTTTCTATCAAATTTGGTACACAAAAGAACAATATCTCTCCTCAAAGATAAGGTGTCCTTCTCTTTGCCTGATATATGTTGAAATATAGAATTTGAGACATTTTTGAAGACATGCATAGGATCTAATAGGTGAGGTATTAATAGATCCTTCTAGTAAGGGAGCTCATAAAATATGGATTTCCTTTTCATTCCTTCTGGCATATTAACTACAACTTGTTCTGGTTCTTGAATTGAATCACCCTGATCAAAAAAATCCTCTCAAGCTTTCAATTCAGTATCTTCATACTTCTTAAGCCAATCACCTAGACCCATAATCATGGGAGGGCCTCTATTTTCAACTTTTCCATCAAATTGATTCTTCAGGCGAAATATAAACCTATGATCTAGTGGTAGAAAACCTTGTTGTTTGTGTAAATAAATTTATGTAGATATTTAGAATACCGCCCTTGAAATTGTTCTGCACATCTTGGACATGCAAATATTCCCTTTGTTTGGAGCCTTGCAATTCAACAAGTACTGTTAATAACATCAAAAAAATAGTATAAAACTAAGTATGAAAGTTGGGATGAAAATAAATTATGAGTGTAAATACGCAAATATTTTATCTTACTAGAACAAAAACCAAGTCTTGGGAAATCATGAATAGTACAACATAGCACACCATACAACATGAAGGATCTATTTGATGGAGGATGTGATATGTAATAAATTCTTATGCCTTTCCATAGCAGTTGCATCTCATCAATAAAAGGTGCAAGATAAACATCCATGTTTTTAACTTGATGTTTTCTTGGAACAATGAGAGTCAACATAAGGTGCTCCTTTCTAACACTCATCCATGGGGGAATATTGTATACTATCAATCCAACTGGCCAAACACTATAATTTGAGTTCAGGAAAGAGAATGGGCACACTCCATCCATTGCAAGACCAAACCTAATACTATGGGGTTCATCTTTGAATTTTCTTGGCCATTTTTCCTCTATGTGTTTCATTGCTTTGGAGTCAGTCATAATTCACATGAATCCATCTTTACTCCTGTTCTTTGCATGCCAGTCCATCAATTGTGCATGTGACTTGCAATGAAACATTTGTTGAAGTCTAGGTATAATTGGCATGTGACGTAAAATCTTCTTTGGAACTGTAGGACCTTGTACATCTATATGATATCTCTTTACTTTACATACAGGGAATTCTACCTTGTTTTGATATTCATATCTGTATAAAATGCAATCATTTTTACATGAATGAATTTGCTTATATTCAATCCCCAACTCAACCAACAACAAATGCGCCTCTTTGCAAGTTGATGGCAACACATTCTCTTCAGGGAATATTTTAGTTTTTAGTGCCCTGTAAGATTGCCAGAGATTAAATCAATTGAATGTTCGACTTATGATGAACATGTTTGATATGTCAATCTATACTAGGACTGTTTATATACAATATATGGTTTTAAAATCCCCTTAAATAAATATAAATGAATTTGATGAATGTTTACAAATTATGTACACCAATTAACAATGTAAAGTAAGAAATAGATTTCAACTCACTTCAGTAGGGTAGTGAATCCTTTGTCTGACCAACCAAATAGTGACTTGATTTCTAATAATATTAATTTGCATGCCAGTTTTGAGGTTCTACTTGCACTCGATTTGAACACGGGTGTATTTGATGCTTGCTTTATGGAGTCTTTCAAGTTGTTATCATCAACATTACATTGGTGGTAATTACCCCTACTATCATCATTACTATCAACCATATGATCATTATTGTCATCATTGTTTCCATCCCTAGAGAAATCTGTAGGGATTTCATTCAATCCTTCTTCATGCACTGCATTTTCACTACCATGATCATCATCATTAAGGCTAGGTGGCATGTCATCAGTGTATGCAGATCTCATTAGCTCTTCAAATTTCTCAAGTGGTAGTATTTTCTTCAATCTTGCTCTTTTCGCCCTGGTATGGTTTAAAGGATGGTTTGGATCATCCCGTCCAAATATTAATAACCCAATTGGATCTTGGGTATTAGTATGTGTTTCATCAACATCTTCTACCTATCAACAAACACAAGCATTATTTAATATTTGGCAACAATTGGATAAATCATAAATGTATCAATTTCAAACAAATATAATCAAATATGGCTTAAAAAATAAAAATATAAATTGTATGAACATATATACATCAATTGAATAATGGAACATTATTCTATAGACTGCCTTTTCTATACAATAATTTGAATAAAACCTAATTTTGATAACATAGTTTATAAAACATTAGTCCACACTCATTTATTATTCTTTGGTTATTTTCCCTTACGAACATCCTTAGGGAGACCTTGTTCTTCCCTTTTCTTTCACATAGGAGTGCATTTTAAGAAGGGGTAATCAATCAATAACTCATCCCCAATGGTAAGGTCCATAATAGCCTCAACCATTATCAATCTATCAACCTCTCTTTCCATATATCCATCTTTATCATTTATAACCTCAACAAATTGACAATTCGATCTTACAGTAGGGTCCCTTCCCTTACTACTATTTATAAATCCTGCAATATTTTTGTGTGTGTATGCACGTCCATCTATATACATAAGATGACCTCTATCAATTTATTTTCCACTTTCCAATTGGAGACAATGTGTATACATATTCAAATTTAGACCAATGCTGACATGCTAGGCTTATATTTTGCTAGCCTTCTCTATTCACCACTGTAATATGATGGACCATAATATGGCATTAATCTCCTAGTGGTTTTTTCAGAATTGTTTCTATGTTTAGATCCCACATGTACATTTTGGACAATAAAGAGGCCGAGATTCACTCCATGAATATTAGAGGGTCATATCATGTAGTTGTATCCCCAAAATTGAAACACCTCGTACACTCTAGGTAGTTGTTGATCACTAGACCAAGCAAAATATAGTCAATGATCAAATGTCTCTTTGTAAATTGATCTCAAACTTAGGGGCAAGTCATCATATCCATCACATTCCTTCTCATAGGGTATGTAGTCCACCTTCCCCCTGTCTTTAAGAAAATTATGCATCTTTAAACCGGTTCTTGTTATGTGACTTGTTTTCATCAATTCCTCATCTTCCGAGCTAGTATATTGGTACATATTTTTGTTAGATATATCATTTGATAAATGATCATTTCCCTCTAGACTGGAATTCAGTTATCCAGGAAAATTTAAACCAAGAAATTTATCCTGCAAGTATCCATTAAGAAAAAAATTAGCTATTTAAATAATATAAAATAATGTTTAACGAGGTATACATGTTATTTATATCAAATTGGAAAATTCATTACCACAATTCCTATTGGATTTCAATTGATTGTAGAAGGCATACTACCAACTAGAGGCTCATCATATATGTAATGCCTTTGTACAACTGCTCATTTGAATTTTTTCTTTCCACGACATGCAAAACATCCACAAATAACAATTTTCTCAAAGTATTCATCCCATGTACTATAGTCTTGACCAACCTCTTGTTCAGTGCAATCATTTGTTGTGTTTGCAAGATCCATTTTCATATTCTCTTCCACCCATTGTTGTCTATGTGATTTAATAGTTTTAGGTCCACATCCATGTACATATCTTCTTCTTTTTCTAGTTGAACACTCAAGCTATGCATTTGCTCCAATCTCCATCTAAAGTAATCAACAATATGCATTAATTTATGTCAATATTGGATAATAAATTATAAATTTCAATAATACTATGAAAAAAGATGGAGGTATCACAAATTTCCATTAGATCATTTTTTCCTAAGTTAAGTCAAAATTTGAGTACCTGATGTTCCACTTCATCTGTTGTGTCCTCATTTGATATGACATGATCTATTGCCATGGCCTCGTCTCGCCCCTATAATACACAACATAGTAAATAATGTTTAGTACACCAATTATATCATTTCAACGAATATGCTATCCAACAAAAAACCTCACTTTAGTCATATATTTGACATATTGAAATCATGTTTTGGCCATCCTAATTTTTCAAAGTTTTCCCTTGATCATAGAATCACATTTAATCACCATTCCTGTGCATTTTCAACCAATAAGTTTGACCTCAGAGGCCTCATGGGAAAAAAAATGACTTTAACTCCTCTATTTGTAGCATTTTTGAATTCATAAACACCTTCCTCCTTTGGTTGAGGTTGCTTTCTCTTCTCACCTCTATTGTATCTGTAGATTCTATTGTCATGTCTATTTCCACCCACTTTCCTCTATGTGATTTAGTAGTTCTACGCCATCCACGTCCTCTCTCCATGGCCTCCTCTGGATCCTGTAATACACAACAATGAAAATAGTCACATAACAATTGTGCAACAAGAGAATATTGTTGAAATTATCTTGTTAATATGATCGCTTTTCATTAAGACACACTATGTAAAAAAATAGGACATTGCAACATTTTGCTCTTCACAAAAAGTTTACACGCAAAATCTTGACAACTAGAGCTCAAACATCTCTAGGAAGCATGCAATACACATAGAATGTTGATGCAATATCAATGTCACATGATAATGATTTAGTTCTCATAGATAATTTTTCATAATTCCCTAATAAGCCCTATATCTAAGATGATAGTAATGAATTAGGGTTTGTCCTTTTATACAAATCTGTAACATAAAATTTAAATATTTCACACTTTAGATGATTCATCTAGTTGTATAGGGTGAACATGGGCCCATTTATATTTAAATTTAAAATTTTAGGGGTCATTTTTGAGCTCACAAATCTAACCTCTATTAGTTTTGCACCCACAAAATTGACATGGGATAAGGAATAGATAAAATAGGGAGCCATGATTGCTCCCTTGGAACATATGAAGATGAAGTCAATTTAGGATCAATTTATTTATCAACTTCCAATAAAAATACATCATTTTGCACTACTAGGTGCTAAATTAGGCGCACTTTGTGCTGCCTTTGGGACCCCAAAAAAATCACATTTACGTTTGAAATTCGGCACTAAAGTCGGTGTTAACTACGCTGACTATAGTGTCGACTAATGAATCAAAAAAACAAAACAAAAACTTCCCGCGTCAAGGAAGAGATGATAGGATAAAAGCGTTGCAAGAAGGAAGAGAGGAGAAAAAAGGGAAAATCAATGTGAAGGAGGGCTACAAGCATGTAGATGAGAAATTCGATTTAGTTTGTGACACCATAGGTAAGGTTACAATTTGTTTTTTCCTTCCCACAAATATTTTTGTTTGCATTAAATGGAGAGGATTGTGAAGAAAGGGTTGTGAATATTGTTTTTTATAGGAAAATCATTCAATTCTCACATGGTTGCAAAGGAGGAGGGTAAAATTGTAGAAATTGTATTATTTCCTCTGCATCTGAGAGTAGTGAACATGTTTTTGAAACCCTAGTGCCTTGGTTCGCTTATCATTCCCATCCTAAGCTTTTGAGACAAGTCGTTAAACTGCATCTCCCCACTGCAGCCAGGTCCCATGGGAACAAAGGTTGGTCAAGACAATACAAGGAGATAGGTATTTTGAGACGACAACTGAATAATAGATCATTTCCTCCAACTTGAGAGACCTTCGGGCTTAAATTAGCTATTACTAATTTTCACTTATTCTTTTGCAAAATAATGAGCTTGTGGTTTTGAATTGATTGTGCGCACACATTCACTTTCTTTCTAATCAGTGGATGAGACTCAAGCATGGGACCTATCTGGGTTAACTCTCAATAAAACCACACTTCGAGCCCTTTTTATCCCCCAAAGATTACCATTATATATAGTTGTGCAAGAGTTGATTTTTTTACAATATATTTGTTTCATTTTGCATATATTTATAATCTTTCAAATATATTTATATTCTATATAGGTGTACAAGCAATTGATTCATAGGCATTTAAATCTAGAAAGAGAGTCATTCAAGGTAAAACTTTCATACCTAACAGTGTGTACTTCATTTGCCTCCATAGACTGGATGAAAATAATTTTCCCTACATCGCCTCAAAATGTCAAGCAATAGAGGGAAGAGAACAACTGGAGAAAAATCTAGCCACAATGAGGTAATTCATTGTCAATTTATAGATTTGTAAATATTTCCATTATTTCTTTCATTTTTAGTTTTTAGTTTTTTTATTTTGAAATTTAAAAGAAGAAATTTATTTTATATATATAGGGACATGAGACTAAAAAAGATAAAGAGGCACTAGCTTCTATATTTGGGTCAGAGGTAGTGAAAAAATTGGATGATGTGGACTAGACAATGCTTTCCAGATACATAGAAAAATGATCTACTGAAGCCCCTCAAACATTGCAACCAAATCAACTATGTCAAAGGGAATCAATTGATTCCCTAAGTAGTCCTAGATCGAGCAAAAGATCCAGGAGGAAATCAATAACAGTAAACTTTGGGAATGTAGAACAGGGATTAGAGACTTCCACTGTCCCAACCACTCCTGGGACATAGACTTCTTCCACCATGCCAAGTTTTGCATCTGGCATTGGTAGCTATAATACCAAAATAGAATATGATGTAGTTTCAGGGGAAGTCCAAATGATAGATGCTGGAAAAGAATTTGTGAATAAGTTGAAGGAATCATGCCTTCAATGGTTCAAAGACCATCTACATTTTCCATTCTCAAAGATACCCACACACCTACAAAAAGAAGTTATCAATGACATGGAGACTGAATTTGGCACAGGTTGGTTTGTGAAGAAGGTAAAACTATGAATGTCTCAAAATTGCAAGAGATTTTGGTGCAACCAAACAAATAAGATAAAAAAAATCCCTCTTGAGCTAAGGCTCAAAAAAATTCCAATTGATGTAAGTCTCAAAGTATGGAAAGAGCTTGTAAAAGCATATGAGAAGTCTGATGCACGGAGGAAGTCTGGTGAGGAGAGTACATAGATATTTGAATTTTCTCATAAGATTATATCAAATTTATTAAACGATTTTTAAATTTTATTTGTGCATAGTTAAATTGAATTAGTATATGTTTCAAGACAAGGCCTCCAAGGCTAGGCTTCAAAAACTTTGTGCCACGCACCATAGTGGCTAGAAAGGTTTACATGCCTTGATTTGTACATTTTTAAGTATATTTAATATGTTAAATAATATTTTTTTATTTCCTAGGAAAAAGTAAGTGATTGCATATTAATTAGTTTAACTAGTCCATGTGCTATGTTTTTGACAAGAGGAGAAATATGGCCGACATCCAAAACAATTTGAAAAGGAAAAGTTACAAAGCAAAAAGTGGGCTGATTTTGTAATCTGGATGGAGAACGAGGTATAAATAGTTGACTTTCAATAACTTAGTTGGATATTGTTGTGTTAATACGTCAATTTTTATTTCTTGTATTGTGTTGTTTATTGATGTGTAGGATGAGTACTAAAGTGCTTCTCTGTTTGCCCTAGATCCCACTCAATTTTCCCATTATTTCTTGTTGAGGAAAAAAATATTATTTTCCTTAAAGGGTAGTGGGTGGCATTCATGCCTTATTTTCATCGCATCTTTTAATTCATGACCATGGTATTTTAATATCTATTAAGTGTCCTCATTTAGGTTATGAGTTGTATCATTTGAGTAACTTAGTCCCATGTTGATTTGATTTATCTTCTTTTCTCTCAAACATGGTTTCTCAAGGAGTGCTTCCTTGAATTCATGTTGCCATTCTACTAAGTGATCCACATGCATCTTTTCCATCCTTCCTCACGATGCTACCATTCTTTTAACATGTAAGAATATTTTGATGCATCTTGGTAGGCATCCTATAGATCTAACACATCCTTGTAGTCTACATCACTTGGTGTGGCTAACCAACCACTTAATTTGTCCATATAATTTTAAAAAAGGTAGTAAATTCTTGTCTTCCAAGCTTAAAAAACTCCATAAATAAAGAAATTAGCAGTAAAAAACCTGCAACCTGATCTAATCAACATAGAGAAGCATGTAATACTAGACTTCTTAACATTCAAAAGATAAATGGAATGTCCTTAACACCTAGTAGAGCTATCCAAAAAAGCTAACTAAAAACACAAACATGCTTCCGTACATAATGGCCTAATGGTTGGTTGTCATAGAAGTCAAACTACTGAAGTAACAACACTGATCAAGTTAACATTTATGCATCATTTGCATAAACAACTGAACCATTTATGTGCATGAATAAATAGTAGCAGGATGTAGATGAGCTCAATTCATCTGACTTTATGCATCTTGGTAGACATTCCTCTTGAATCTCTAATATCAAGTGTCAGAGACTTCCCTATAGCTTTTACCTTTCATCGCCGACTTTCCTCTTCACTATTAGACTTGTCTCCTTTTTCCTTATCTACATTTTTGGCTTTGACTTCTAATTCATCCCATGTTTTACCTTCCTCCTCTTCAGAATCTTCTTCTTCTTCGTCCTCATCTGACTCCACAAGAGATTCATCTTCTAAACCTTCCTCATCTGATTTTGATTCCTCTTCTACATCAGAGGGTTCATATTCTCAATCTAACTCTTTTGAATTACCAGAATCAGAATCACTAGCTTCCATATTCAAAAATTCCCAACCACCATCTTCAATAAATTTATCTAGATCATCAGTAATAGTCTTCAAAATTGGCTACCAATTCAAGTTCATTTCACTTTCATAATACTTTATATCCATGGAGTTCAACCATTCCTTGACACCATCAAGCGAAGATTGAGGAATGGCGTCAATGTGGAGTACATTCCACTTGAAGTATTTGAAAACAATAGCCATATAAAATTCCTTTTGCGCAAGTCCTACTCTCTCAAGGTTAACAATCTCAATCTAACTAATAGTGATTGCTATGAAAGGTAATTCCACCAACTATACCAAACAGTTTACCATAGGAAAAATAAAAGCATAGGCTTTGAAAGGAACTCCATGAAAACCAAGCTCTCTAAATGGTATATCAAACTCTAGTTCAAAATATTTTAGATGAGGCTGCTCCCATAGCTCTCTTACTCGCTTGATAAATCCTTGAAACTTTGCATTGATTTTATTTTTCCTTTCCATCTCTTGCTGTTCTTCCTCAATTTCATTAGGATCATACATTGACCTTCTTGCCCCTCCTAAATTTTGGACCAAATCCATTACCTCCACATAAAACTAGACATCCTTGGTCTTCTTGGTTCCCATGCCATGATATGATTATGCAAATGAAAATGAAGTAAAGTAATCATCTCCTTCTCCATTGGCTAGAAGAATGCATGCTTAATGTTTTGATACATGATATTAGCTCTCTCTTCTTCTCTCATGGTTGAATACTAAAATCCATTATGGTGGGCCTCCAGAGTTCCAGTCACCTTTCTTCCTCTTCCACCAAATGTTGGCCTAATCTACAAGTCTGCCAGCCTAATTGCCTTTGTTTTTGAAAGCTGAAGTTTCTCCTGAGTCACCAGTGTAGCTCTCTCTACCTTTTTAGACTCTTTCATTTCTCCAGGAAATTAGCACCTAATTGATTAACAATCTCAATCTCACTAATAGTGATTACTAAGAAATATAATTCCACCAACTCTACCAAACAATTTACCATAGGAACAATAAAATCAGAGGCTTTGAAAGGAAATCCATGAAAACCAAGCTCTCTAAATGGTATATCAAACTCTAGTTCAATATCTTTTAGATGAGGCTGCTCCAATAGCTCTCTTTCTTGCTTGACAAATCATTGAAGCTCTGCATTGATTTTATTTTTCCTGTCCCTCTCTTGTTTCTCTTCCTCAATTTCATCGGGATCATACATTGACCTTCTTGCCCCTCCTAAAGTTTGGACCACATCCATTACCTCCACATAAAACTGGACATCCTTGGTCTGCTTGGTTCCCACCATGATATGGTTATGCAAATGAAAATGAAGAAAAGTAATCATCTCCTTCTCCATTGGCTGGAAGAATGCATGCTTAATGTTTCGATACATGGTTTCAAGCCTTAATTTTTAACAACCATAGTGTCAACAAGGAGAAATGAATAATTATGTGTTTTGGGGTTACCAGTCTGCAAATGCAAATTTTGAAACCCAAGTGATACATTAAAAGCCATTCTAGCCTTCACAATTTTATCATTTCTGAATTCAAACTTAAACCAAAATCTCAAAATTTGATCCCTATTCCTATTCCTATAGAATTTGTAAGATGAGGCAAAAGTTCAAGGCCATCTCTTTGAACTACCTCCATAGTTGCCTTATATTAACATACATAAACATGATATGATTATATACATGAAAAGGTCACTTAAAAATAGTATAATCAAAGTACAAAATGTCCTGAAGAACTATTCTATGTATGCTCAAGTATTGTTGCATGTCATAGCTTGCTTACAAACAAAAAACTAAACAATAAATGTTAACTCTCAAATATGGGGACATATAGACTAGTTAATTATCAAAGAACCTTTGAAGCATATTACAATGCCAAAATACCCTAGAAAAATATCCATTTCTAAAATATAGGAGAAGAAGATATATAGAGTAGTTAACTCTCAAAGGATCTTCGAGGAAAACATAATCATATATAGCACAAAATGCAGAGGGTTGGTACTTAAGGTTATGTAATAGAATTTACAATTGATAGTTAAATTGTATAACAAATTTGTTTATGATCTTTACTAATGTTTATTAGAATTGCTGCATGTTTTACATCATTGGAATGTCATATTAGCTGTAATTTTTTTGAAATTTTACTATGGTATGTGCACTTTGATATGATGTAATATGATTACGGTCATTTCGTCTCATATGTTGTAATATTAGATAAATTGGACCATAATGTGAAGGCAAAAGACACAGTACCTAGTCTCAGAGGGCAACCCAACATTCATCTTGACAATGAGAGCATCTGCTAGGGCAAAGGAGTCTGACACTTTTCCTCCAACTCATTCATCTTGAAAATTCCTCTTGCACGTCTTTATTGGCTATTACTCCGAGCTCGTCTTCTCACTATCAAGGCCGCCACCACTCCTACTTTCAACTTATTCATTCTTGTAGAGACAAAGCTTATGAAATACTACATGGGGACTCAGTTAGAATAAGATCCGAATAGATTGTTTTTTTCCTGTGTATTACAAAAATATTTCCGTTGAAAGGAGTGGTTATGGAATAAAGGGACCGTGTACATGGGCTCCAAGCTTTATGGAGTGAATCGACTTAATAACTTCAAATTTAATTGATGAGCTAAAGGGGTTCCATAATTAATGGTTCATAAGACACACCACTTGCTGAATGAATGAATGAAAGATTTTAATGACATCCACGAGACTAAAAAGTCTATGGGACCAAGACAAACAACTTAATTTTTTTTCATGCTATTTTCTAGGTCGGATCTCTTGCTATTAATTTTCACTAGAAGGTTGGCCATCTAGTTGATCTTATCCTCTTCAAATAATTGTTGAATATTGTCCACACCCAAGCTATTTGCATATTTATTATGGATATCTTCATAAGTTGTTCATTCTATGATGAAGTGCCATTCTATCTCCACCACCCCCTTATTACAGAATATGCAAGTTCTTTCTTCCCAAGTTTCCTTAGGTATCTTCCATCTACCAGTCTCACACTTATTATGATGTGATCCTATCCTCTGTTGAGCAGCTAACAACCTCACTTTCCCTTTAATAGCAACCCCTAAATAGGTTTTTCTACCATGATCCTTTGTCGGGTTAAACTCTTTGATTTAGTATGTTTATTTTTGTCCAATCTATTTTGACCACATGGAAGCCCTAAATTTTTCCCTCACATAATTATTCATTTCACTATTGGTGCTAGGACACTCTCGTAATTTGATGTCCCACTTGTTCAACCACTTGTTGTTCTACTTCATCCAGGCTTTCTTTCTACGATCTAGTTTCTCCTCCATAACCATTTTGGGCCACCACTGGTTATCCATGATTTCAACCTTCTTTAGATAACTTATCAATCGGGTTATCACCGATGCTTCCAAGGGAAAATCCCCCGCTTTAGCTAAAATAATTTCATATGGGACCGTGGCTTTCACTTTGAGATTGCTTGTTATTAGGTGTTTTTGGATTCTTTCTATTTGTCTCTAACTGCACTTTGACATATTGCTTCCCCACACTTCACACCCTTAAAGTATAATCAGTGGGACAAGTAAACCAAAGAGGGTTTTCCTGGTTTTCCAATCCCAAAGCAGCTTTTATACATCTATTTTGAAGTAGGTAAGAGGCTTCCCAACCTCCTTGTACATCCTTTTCGATCTACAAGTCTCCCAATTGATCTTATAGTGAAAGTCAATCCCAATATATTTGTATTCTTTCACTATATCAAGCGGGTTGCCTTAAAAAAGAAAGGTATGTTGTTTATCTTTTCTATTCAATGAGAAAATCATGATTTTGGTCTTGGTGGTGTTGAATTTCATCCCAACTTCCTAAAAAAAGTGTTCTAGAGTTTTCAAATGCTCTGTTAACCCATGAGATATTTTTGAAATTAAAATAAGATCATTAGCATATAGAAGTAATTTCACTATGTAACCTGCCTATTGAATACAATCCCCACTTCTCTTGCTTAACCAAGCTTCCAACTTATCAATGTATAGCCCAAAAAGTGTGGGAGATAAAGGGAAGCCCTGCTTAACACCAATGCCATTGTCAAAACATTCTCACATACCCTCACTTTTTTTTATTTTAGCACTAAACTTCTCATACAACCTGTGAACAGCTGCTCTATACACATTTGGAATGCCCAATTCTTCCATCCTATTATATAGTTTGTCCCTAGGCACTGTGTCAAAATATTTCTTGAAGTCTACAAAACAACAATAAGCTTCCTCACCTTGATTGTCCCAAATTTTCTCAATCAAGTGTCTTAGGGTGATGTAGTGATCAATGGTAGAGTGCTTGGACCTAAAACCTACTTGCCCCTTTTCCCTCATTTTCTACCTAGTTGTTGATCCTACATTCAATCATGCTCCCAAAGAGCTTGCCAAAGATAGGATTGACCATAATTGTGTGGTAGTTAGATGGGTTGTTGATATCACCACTTTTAAACAGAGGGATGACCACACTGGTAGTCCACTCCATAGGAAAACCTTCCTGATTGACATTCTTGAAAATTATTTTTATGTGAGGGGCAAGAGTTTCAATCCCCCATTTTAAAAATTCAGCCTATATCCCATCTATGTTTCGTGCTTTACCACTTTCCAAGTTCTTTATTCCTTGTTTAATATCATCCATAGTGAAAATTTCCATTGATGTGTTAACAACTAGAGGGTAGTCTTTCTTGTGGACCTGCTCGTAAAGGAGCCTAGCATACTCTAACCTTTGGGCATTCATAATATTGTTTTCCAACTTTTTTTTCTTTTGTTGTAGTTCCCTCCAAAAGCCTTTAGGATTCTTTTTCCCAAGAGAGATTAGCTCCTTCCTTATTTCATTTACATACTCTATTTTTTTGGATTGCATTAATTTTTCATATTTTTTCTTGTGTTCTTTATCCATTCCACTCTCCTTTAGTGATATATTGGCTTCCTTACATTCCTCATCATTCCAAGGATTTTTCGGAAAGGTGATTGTAGTCCCCACCTTGGGGTGAGACCTTTTACATGCACTTAAAGCCTTGTGGATTATCGGGATCAACGAATCGCTGTGAATGTGGACATCTACCTCTTCTACAACTTTAATCTCTCTATTATTTTTCAAATCATGGAAATGTTTCTTAAGAACAACACTAAATATTTCTTTATTTTCCTAATTTATGAGGATTTTACCCTTGGGAAGGGATATTTTTGCATCTGTTGAACCTATTTATTGTGTTGGCTGATTGGAGAAATGTGTAGCTTAGCATGAAGAGGTAAGTGGTCAGATTTCATCTCAATAGGGAAATCCTCAATATCAAACTCCAGCAGTCTAGAACTAAAACTTTGAGAGAAAACCACTTAGTCCACCACACTTTGACCGTTAGCTATTTTGCAAGTGATACCCCTAGACTTCGACCAATCTCTCACACCATTGCAAATAGCCATGCCAAACAAGCTACAAATCCCTAGTAATTTTGTCCCAAACAAGTTCACATTGCCATTACCATCTTGAGATGTTCTTTCCCAATGGAGACCACCACCTTCCTCCAACCATAAAGGATTGTTCTCCCCTTTTGCTTCACTACTCAACTGAAGAGATTGATTATTAGTTTTCCTTGCATTAAAGTCACCCATTAAAACCACATCTCCAAGTGTGTTAAAAATAGATATATCTTTTTCTAGTGATGCATATAGGTCTTCATTGTCTAAATTTCTCTTCTTATAAAACTTTGAATTTTTTGGAGCAAAGTAGCAAGCAACTAAACTAAAAGTTACCCCATTTTTTGTTATTTGTAGCCATACGTATTGTTTATTTGTGTCTTCTTTTACAAATTCAACAATTCCCTGCCACTTCTCATCTATTAGCACTGTAACCCCTCCATGACCTTTGCCTGTTTCATTGTGTGTTTCATTCCCTTCATTCCACACTGAAAATTTCTTATACCCTTCAAAATCTGGAACTTTGCAGCCATCATGTTCATGTGTTTTTGTAAGAATGATAATATCATTTCCTTTTGCTATGGGCCCCAATCTGAAAGGAAAATCAGAGGTGCAAAATACGCTTTCCTAATGCTAAAACCTCAGTGGAGAAGTGTAAAAAACCATCATTTAAAAATTTCTTGCATTTAAGATGCACAAACAAAGTATAACAAGAGCAACAAAAATAAACCATACACAGAGATAACACCAGATATATGTGGGAAAAGCCTTACAGGAGAAAAACCCACGACACCAAGTCAAGTCACTTTGTATTACAGTAAACATATTACATACAAAGTTATAGACCTCACTCTCTGGTTATTAGCTCACAACAACATTACATTCAGTCAACCTCCTCACAAACATAGTTTATTACATTCATTGTTACGATGCTATTACTGCATACAATGAATTCACTTATATCGTCACCTAAGACTCTATCACCACATTTTTCATTTGTTCTCATCATCCAATCAATGACCAATGGGAATTATTTTATTACACACTTCAGCTGCAACAAGAAATCATCATTCTTAGATTAGATCACCCTGCAATCATGCATTGGGCTGCCCCAACAATTAATCTTGTTACAGAGAATTGCCTAAACTGGATTTTGTCAACCATTGAATCAGAACTTACAATTAATGCATGTAGATCACTTTTCAACAAATAGAGCTTTTGGCAATAATTGATTTAAAAGAATGATGTAAAATCAATGAATGTAATCACACCACATGTCATAATGCCATTCGTCCATCACTTTGACTGTCGAGTTAGATCGGCCATCTAAGCCTTGAGCCCCTTCTACCACATCACCACTAGCCAATCAACTAACCCTCATGGTGATACAGTGTATCGCGCTACCGCTCGACACAGAAAAAACCTTCGTGGTCTGGCGGTACCCACATTCCACCACCATGACAGAACAATGAGACCACCATGGTATGGCGATAAGCACTCATCCTCTAGTCCACCACCATCCACCGCACCACCGTTGAGCATTTCAAAACCCCCCATGGTATGGAGGTAACCATCTACGCCACCTACCATGGTCCACCGCACCACTGCACCATGGTTGGATGACCCTTGTGGTGTGGTGGTGAAAGACTATTCTAACTACCACAGTCTACCGCATCGTCGCACCTTAATCGAATGACCATCATGATGTGGTGGTGTCACCGCACTACCATGACATGGTCAATAGACCATTGCAGTAAGGTAGTAACACTGCATAACCACCAATCAACCAAGAGAAGCATGTGGTAAAGAGATAGGTGCCTATTTGCTAGACTCTCGGAGTTCACCATGTCACCGCCAAGTAAGAAGAGTGACTCTGCGGTATGGCGGTAACATCGCCCAACTGTTAGAGTGAACGAAGAGGCTTGCGGTAACGTGGTAAACCATGCAACTGCACCTCCAAATAAAGCTCCGAGTGGTAAAGCTGTAGAGGCATGAACATAAGTTAAATTCGCCAAGTCTTTATTTAGAGGTTCAAGCTAGAAGTTGAGGCACCTGTTTCCAACAAGCTCCCACTTGACGAAGACTTACTAGCTTCCTCCAGACTTCGAATTTACAGACGGTCATAGGCCCCAAGGCCCATTGAATCTACATACCATCTAAACTTGTTCGTGTTCATTGGATTTGTCAATGCATTTGCAACATTCTTCAAAGTATCCACCTTCTCTAAAGAGACCTTTCCATCCTCCACCATATCCCTAACAAAGTGATACTACACATCGATATGTTTCATCCTAGCATGGAAAGTTGGATTTTTTGCCAAGAAAATGGCACTTTGACTATCACAACAAATAGTAATCTTCCCTGCATCAAAACCAATATCAGAACACAAACGACTCAGCCAAACAACTTCTTTGCATGTGTGTGTTTCTACCATGTATTCTACCTCCCTTGTGGAAAAAGCAACTACAACCTGTCGCTTGCTCATCCAACTAATTGCACCAGCATTTAACTGAAAATATATCCACTAGTGGACCTTCTGCTGTCAATGTCCCCTGCCCAATTAGAATCTACATATCCAGGAATGCTGAGAGTCCTTTGTGCTCCAACCAAATTTCCATGGTAACACAAAGCACAATCTGAAGTACCCCTTAGATATCTAAACACTCATTTTATAGCATCCCAATGTGTCCTTCCTGGATTTTCCATAAATTGGCTAAGTACTCCCATTGCTTGGGCAATGTCAAGCCTTGTATAGACCATTGCATACATTAAAATTCTAACAAAACTTGCATAAGGCACCCTAGTCATATCCTCCATCTCAGTAATAGATTTTGGATAATCTTCAACAGATAGCTTTGTTCCCTACAAAATTGGAACAACTAGGTGCTTACAATCATTCATATCAAATATCTCTAGGATAGTGTTTATATACTTACTCTAACTAACCCAAAGCTTTCTGCTCGTTCTGTCCCTGGTTATTTCCATACCCAAAATATACCTTGCTGCACCCAGATCTTTCATTTCAAACTTTGCAGACAACTAAGACTTAAGATCAAAAATCATAGTCTTACTATTTCCTATGAACAACATATCATCCACGTACAGGATAATAATAAGCACACGATCATTTTCAGATTTGTAATACACACAATGATCAAATTTTGATCTCACAAATCCCATAGACAACACAAAAGTGTCAAACTTCAGGTACCACATTCTGAACGATTGTTTCAAACCATACAAAGATCTCTTTAACTTGCAGACCAAAATTTCTTTACCTTTCTCAATGAAGTGCTCAGGCTAGGACATATAAATTTATTCTTCCAGCTCTCCATGGAGAAATGTTGTTTTCACATCCATCTATTCAATCTCTAAGTCATACGCAACTACAAGTGACAACATAAATCTGATAGATGTTACCTTAGCTATAGGAGAAAATATTTATTCATAATCAATTTCCTCTACCTGGGAATACACCTTTGCAACCAACCTCGCTTTATACTTTTCAACACTACCATCCAAACCAGTCTTCTTCTTAAATACCCATTTGCAACCAACATACTTTCTCCCTTCAGGAAAAGGTACCAAATCCTAGGTTTCATTCTTTTTCAATGATTCCATTTCTTCATTCAGAGCTTCCAACTAGGAATTTGAATCAGACATGTTAATTTCTTCTTTCATAGTCCTAGGCTCATCAGTGCTAGTAATCAAAGCATAGGCACAGTTCGAATCCAATATAGAGAAACCATACCTATCTGGTTGATTTCTTTCATGTGTAGATCTTCTCACTGGTTGAGGTTGTGTTTCTTCTTCTTCAGAGCTCTCAGAGTTCCTAGAGCACTCCTCAGTTTCAGGTACACCATGTAGTTCCTCTTTTTTTGGAGTTTGAGGAATTTCAACTATATCATTCTTCTTTTCTCTTTGATCTGTCTCTAACTGTGGATCAACTATTGAAGGCTTCATCTCATGAAATATTACACTTATTCTATACAAAACCTTCTCAATATCAAGATTCCAAAGCTTGTATCCTTTCACACCAACACCATAGCTAATGAAGATACATTTAACAACCTTGTTCTCCAATTTATATATTTTCTCATTCGACACATATGCATATGCCTCACATCCAAACACATGAATATGTCTCAGAGAGGGCTTATTACTAGACCACGCTTCCAAAGGTGTTTTATCAACAAGAGCAGAGGAAGGTGAATGATTTACCAGGTAACATGTTGTAGCCATAGCCTCAGCCTAGAACTTCTACTCCAGACCAAAACTTCTCAACATACTCCTTGCCCTTTCCATTAGCATCCTGTTCAACCTTTCAGCAACTCCATTCTGCTGTGGAGTATAAGGTGTAGTTTTATGCATTTTAATCCCATGGTCTTTGTAGTATCTTTCAAAATTTGCAGAACAAAACTCACCGTCATTATCCATCCTCAAACATTTAATTTTCCTTCCAGTCTGATTCTCTACCAAATTTTAAAACTCTTTAAAATGATTGAACACTTTTGATTTACTTTTAAGAAAGTATACAAATGCTCTTCTTAAATAATCATCAATAAAATAAACATAATATCTAGACTTCAATAAGGAAGGAACATTCACTGGACCAAACACATTAGAATGAACATAATCGAGTACACCAGAAGATTTATGAGGACTTGAATAAAATGAAACACAACATTGCTTTCCATAAATGCAATGTTCACAAAAATCAAACTCAAGGTTACAATCAACAAGCCCTTCAACAAGATTTTTTTTTTCAAGGTTTTTAAACCGTTCTCACCTATGTGACTGATTCTATGATGCCACAACATGGTTTTCTCTACTGAGAGTTTTACCTCCAAGGAATTTGCATATAGAGGAGCATCATTCTTCTTCTCTAGAGAAGCAACATTGCCTGAATTTATAGAGATGTTGTTACATTGAACAAGACGTGCATCCAGCTTGTACAAAGTGCCAGTTCGTACACCCTTAGCCAACACCATTGCACCTCTAGCCATCTTACAACCTTTACTCGAGAAAGAAACTTCCACACTAGCATTACTAAGCTTACTTACAGAAAGTAAGTTATGAGCCAAAACTGGTATGTGTAGTACATCACCAATCCCTTTGATTCTTCTGTCAGGGAATTGTATTTTGACTCTTCCATGGCCAATGATCTGCAGTGTTAAATCACTTGCCAGGTACACCTTTCCACCATCATACTTTTCATACTTAGTGAACCACTCTCTGTGAGATGTCATGTGGAAAGATGTAGCTGAGTCAACTAGTCAGACATCATCTAATGGCTGAGTCGCCAAGGCTGCAATGAAGGCATCTGCATCACTCTAAGAAGAGTCATTGTTCGAAGAGTTATTCTTCTTCTTCTCCTTACAATCCTTTCGGATATGACCAGGCTACCCACAGTTCCAACATTTGACCTTGGAATTTTTACCAAGATACTTTGATCTCCCTTCAAATTTGGATTTAGACTTCTTGTCCTTCTTCTTTTCTTTCTCATTCAATCTACCCTGAACAACAAGAGCCTCTTTGGCCATATCTAAAGACTTCCTCCACATTTCTTCTGAGATCAGTGAAGCAAACACATCTTCCATTTTGAAAGTAGTTGTTGTACTTCCAATAGCCATTACCAGATGGTCCCAAGTGTCAGGTAACAAACAAACACAAGCATGCAGCGATCCTCCTCCTCTATCTTCACACCCACAGATGACAACTGAGCAAAACTCATATTAAATGAGTTTAGATGGTCAACAAAAGATGCTCCTTCTTCCATCTTTAAGGAGTACAACTTCTTCCCTAGGAATAACTTATTCACCAGAGACTTTCCTTGATAAATGTCACCAAGCTTCTTCCATAATGAAGCCATAGACTTCTCCTCATGAACATTCAGGAGTACAAAATTGGCCAGACAAAGTCTTATCAAGCCTCTAGCTTTTCTATCTGAAAGATCCCAATCTTCTCGTTTCATACTTTGTGGCATAGTTCTAGACACAACAATACAAAGGTCTCTATCCACCAACAAGTCTTCCATTTTGAGTTTCCACAACTCAAAATTGCCACCTTTGATTTTTTCAATTTCTACTCTCCCTGAAGTACTCGCCATCTCAAAAAGAAAATGGTTCTCACTTTGCAAGACTCCCACTGAAATAGGATTAGCACAAAAAACCAACCCTTCTAACAAGGATAACACAACTGGCTAGGCTCTAATACCACTTGAAAGGAAAAGTAGAGGTGCGGAATATGCTTTCCTAATGCTAAAACCTCAGAGAAGAAGTGAAAAAAAACCATCATTTAAAACTTTCATGCGTTTAAGATGCACAAACATAATATAACAAGAGAAACAAAAATAAAACATACACAAAGATAACACCAGATATACGTGGGAAGACCCTTACGGGAGAAAAACCCACCACACCAATTCAAGTCACTTTGTATTAAAGTAAACAGATTACATACAAAGTTATAGACCTCACTCTCTCGTCATTAGCTCACAACAACATTACATTCAGTCAACCTCCTCACAGACACATTTTATTACTTTCACTGTTACGATGCTATTATCACATATAATGAATTCACTTATATCATCACCTAAGACTCTATCACCACATTTTTCATCTGTTCTCATCATCCAATCAATGACCAATGGGAAGTCTTTTATTACACGCTTCAACTGCGATAAGCAATCATCGTTCTCAGATCAAATCGCCCTGCAATCACACATCAGTCCACCCCAACAATTAATCCTATTATAGAGAATTTCCTAAACTAGATTATGTCAACCATCGAATCAAAACTTACAATTAATGCATGTAGATCACTTTTCAACGAATAGAGATTTTGGCCAATAATTGTTGATTTAGAACAATGATGTAATATCAACGAATTTAATCATGCCATGTGTCATAACGCCATTCATCCTTCACTTTGACTGTCGTTTCAGATCACTCATCTAAGCCCTGAGCCCCTTATACCACATCACCGCTAGCTAATCGACGAACCCTCACGATGATGCAATGTACCACACTACCGGCTGACATAGACAAAACCTTTGTGATCTGGTGGTACCCACATCGCATCACCACGACAGAGTAGTGAGACCACTGTAGTATGGTGGTAAGCACTCATTCTCTAGTCTACCACCATCCACTGCACCACTGCCGAGTGTTTCAAATCCTCTCACAGTATGGAGGTAACTGTCTATGTCACCCACCATGATCCACCGCACCATGGCCAGATGAACCTTGCAGTGTGCCGGTGAAAGACTATGCTGACTACCATGATCTACCGTGCCGCTATGCCTTAATCGAATGACCATTGTGGTGTGGTAGTGTCACTATGCTACCGTGACATGGTCGATAGACCATCATGGTAAGGCGGTAACACCACATACCCGCTAGTCAACCAAGAGAATCCCATGGTAAAGAGACAAGCACTCGTTTGGTAGATTGCCAAAGTTCACTGCATCACTGCCAAGTAAGAAGAGTGACTTCATGGTATGGCGGTAACATCGCCCAACCACTGGAGTTAATGAAGAGGCTCGCGGTAAGGCAGTAAACCATGCAACCACGACTCCAAAGAAAGCTCTAAGTGGTAAAGTGATAGAGACATGAACAAAAGTTAAATTTGCTAAGTCTTTATTTAGAGGTTCAAGCCAAAAGTTGAGGCAACTATTTCCAACACTATCCAGGTCCTCTTCTCCATTGATATCCTCTACAATTCTAGCTTACAACATTGAAGGTTTTACAAATGGGGTTGCAAGCTAAGTGGGCTTAAGTGTGGAGGAAAATCTGTGGTTAAGTGTGCTCGAGTTGGAGTAGTATTGGGATGGGTGACCTCTCGGGAAGGTCCAATGCTTCACCTCGGTGAGCATCACCTAGATGCAATGAGTGCTAAGTGGACCATTTATTATCATGAGGGATGGGTTCTTGTGAACCACTACTCATGAAAGATGGGTCAATGAGTTTGACTCGTAAAACTACATGGTTGAATCCTAATAGCAATATCATAATTCAAATTTAATCTTTAATTAAAGAGTTTCATTTATTTTCAATTGTTTTAAATTTATTAAATTTTATTTATTGATTGGAAATTGATTATTATTTACAAATTTTACTTATAAAAATTTAATTATTTTAGTATTTAAAAACTGAAACTTAAAATCATAATTATTGTAAATATGTTTATATTAGTGAAGCTTCCACTTACAACTTTAGAAATTAGAAATTGGTGGGCAATGATAAGTAGGAAACAAGTGCCAGCTACCCATTTGACATTTTAGACTCACATGGGGCTATCCTGAAAGGTACATTTGATTGTTGTTATGGTTGTGTATATAGAAAGATGAACTATCCTTGTAATGGAAGGTTGATGATTATAAAATTTAAATGATAATTTATTAGAGACACTAGGAATTTAATGAGCACATGGCATTTATAAAGATAGGTATTATTAGGAAAAGTAAATGACACAATTTTAAAATATTAATTTATCAAAGTATTTTTTGGTTGCGGCTAATCTTCTAACAAAACACACCTATTTAATGTATACAAAAACACATGAAACCATACATAACAACATACATAGAATGATGAGACAGTGTAGTGAGGGGCCTGCCAGAAGGATGATAAAAGTGACAAAACCGATAGATGGGAGGAAATGTCATGACGACATAAGCGATGAGATAATGATGAATTCAACTCAATTTTCCTACTACTTTGAATAACACTAGGGTTATTTACCTTGTGTGAGAATCTATCTATTCATCGCAAGCAGGAACGGGAGTTGACGTGATTAAGACATGTGTTTAAAATTGAAACAAGGACTGTTATTTGGAAAACACTTTATGTTGTGGGTTTTCTCATTCTGTAGGTTGAAAGCAAAAGTTTGGAGAGCAAGGGGGCATAGTTGTAGGTGGGAGAGATGACCAACCAAATTGAGGTAAGGGGTTTGTAATTGATTGGGTTGTTACTTGTAAAGGGTCTGAAAATATTATGTGGCTTGTTGTTTTTAAAGGTTTTTAAAACATTAAGTGGATTATAGATTTTGTAAAACTCAATGTTTTGCAACCTAGAATTTTAGAAAACAGTATGAATGTCTTGAAAATATTTTTTTATTGAGACCGTAGGAATGTATTTAAATGCGCCATTTTATAAACACCTAGTGTTTTCCAACAACCATTAACACTCTGTGTTGTCAAAATTTTCATTCAGCAGGTTGAAAGCGAAAGGTTAGAGAGCAGGGAGTTGTATGTGGGGGGAGACAAAAAACTAATAGAAGTGAGGTGAGGTGTTTGTAATCGATTGGGTTGTTACTTCTAAAGGGTTTTAAAACATTACGTGGGTTGTTGTCTGTAAAAAGTTTTTAAACATTGAGTGGGTTGCAGGTTTCATAAAACCTAGTGTTCTACAACCTAAAATTTTACAAAACAATATGAATGTCTTGAAAATATTTTGTTATTTAGATCGTAGGAATGTAATGAAAGGAACCATTTTGTAAACACCCAGTTTTTTTCAACAACCATTAACAATGTGTGTTGTCAGATTTTTTGTTATGCAGGTTGAAAGAAAAAGGTTGGAGAGTAGGGGGTGGATTTAACCGAAGTGAGGTGAGGGGTTTCTAACAATTTGGGTTGTTAGTTATAAAGGGTTTTAAAACATTATGTGGGTTGTTGTTTATAAAGTTTTTTCAAACATTAAGTGGGTTTTTGTTTGTAAATGGTTTTCAAACATTAGGTGGGTTGTTGTTTGTAAAGGGTTTTCAAACATTAAGTGTCAGGTTGTTTGTAAAGGGTTTTCAAACATTAAATGGGTTTCAGGTTTCATAAAACCCAGTGTTTTGCATCCTAGAATTTTACAAAATAGTCTGAATGTCTTAAAAAATATTTTGTTATTTAGACCATAGGAATGAATGAAAGGCATCGCTTTATAGAAACCTAGTGTTTTCCAACAATCATTAACACTCTGTGTTTCACCACTTTCAACAAGTTTATTCATTATTACCTATAATGGCAAGAAATTAGTGTTCTTGCTATTTGTGATGCACACCTACATATATGGGCTTCAAAACCACAAGGGAATGGGTATGTTGTGATGCGGGTTGTAGTTTTATAAACAACCAATGTTTTCTTTTACATTGCATTGCACATCTTTCAAACTCAAAGAATTACTTCACATTGCGTAACTAATAAGTAGATGTTGATATATGAAAAAACTTAAACTACAATATGGTTTTTTTACAAAGTCAACCTAAGCAACTTTATGAAGTTACTTCACATTGCACAACTAATAAGTAGGAGTAGTTGTCAATTGCATTTACTTGTCATGGCATTCCACGAGACCACATTTTTTTGAGGCATTTTTAAAAATAGTTCACTGCCTTGTCTATGCTACCATATTTTTCATATATTTCTGCCAAAGCATTTTATCAAACATTTCACTACGTATCAACTAGAGAAACTTGGATGTCATTAAAAGTGTAGACATCTAGATTTGACCCTTTACATAAGGTTAAATTTATTCCTTTCATTTATCCATTCCATCTCATTCATCAATGCTAATTAAATCATTTATTTAATTAATTTTCCCCCTTTTCCCTAACGTTCCTAAGGTATTTAGTTCAATTAATTAAATACTTTGTCATTAGCCCATTTCCTCTCTAAATTAAATAAATCAATCAATTTATTTAATTTATTCAATTATCCTCTTCAATTTTAAATTCATTCTTTCTCTCTCCTTGTCCCATCCTCCATAATCCTTTCAGTAATTTTGATTAATCTAATCAACCCTTCATTAGGACATGCATATCCCTAATCATGATTAATGTTACATCCTCCATATTTAGCCTCTTGCCTCTAATCCTTATTAATTAGCCTAATCACTTATTTGCACAATCCTAATCCTAATCACTTTCCCTTTTCAACATGTCCTTAAGTCAACCTTCATGGTACTTACCTTTTTTGGTTTGACCTCTTCCCCATGTGAATTAAAAATTCACACTTATTCCCCCCATGCATTTGTCTTCCCCATGACCTCTCAAAGGTCACATCATAAACATTGGACAAAGACCCCTTTTAGGGGAATCTTGTCTTACCCTTTGGTTTCTTCGAAGAAAGTGAATTAAAAATTCACTTTTATTCTTCCAATGATCTCTCCAATCCCTATGGTGACAAGAGTGGACTTTCTAATAGTCCCCACTTGTCACTTTTAGCCCCACTTAGGGACAAGGAATACCTTTTTGAGGAAATCCTCTCCCATCCCAAGGTACTTGCAAGTACCTTGGGACCAAATGGCCATTTCCACATCACTTGTACCCTTGCCATCTCACCTTGTCCTTTGGACACTTCATCCAAGACATGGAAAGATGTGAGGGCTTGTGAGTCCTCAACTCACCATAGCCCTCCATCTTGGCCATGGTGGCTCAATCATGACTGTTGAATCCTCTAGAGAATTCAATTTCTCCTATAAATAGACCTCTTTCTCATTCATAAAATGATTTTAGAAGTCTTGATCTAACGACTTCATGACTTCATGACCTTATGATCTTGTGCATTCATTATCACACTTGTGTTCTTCAAGAATTTTAGCCATTTATTGAAGCATCTTAGCACTTGCATTTACATTCTAGTATCCATTTTTGCATTCACCTACCACCATTAATCCTTCAACCACCATAACTGCAAGCTTACCATTCAAGGAGCACACATTAAATCACTATCAAGGGCCAACCAAGGATAAACAGGAATAAAAAGTATAATCACTTTGTTTTTATCTTTATTTTTTTTGTGTTCAATGTAGCCTAATCTTGAGGTGGTCTAGTGTTGTTTTTTTCATTGCATTTACTTAGTTTCTTGTATTTTTAGAGTTAAAAATTTCATTGCACACATTTTTGGCATGCTTGGTGGGACCCACATCACGGGTCTCTTTCTTTCACATTTTTTGTTATTCAAAATTTTGCAAGTTCGGGAACACAGAGGCGGCTTCACCCTCAAGGGGAAACTATGCCCTAAAAGGGGAAACCCTGCCCATAAATAGGAAACCTTGCCGATAACAGGTGACCTTCCCTAAAAGACAAATGTTTCTCCTGTTTCTATTTTCTAGTTTTTGACTTTCTATAGGTTCAACTTCACGAACAGGCGACCTTGCCCAAAAACCAGATGTTTTTCCTGTTTCTATTTTTTGGTTTCTGACTTTCCCTAGGTTCAACTTCACAGATAGGCAAGCTTGCCTAGAACTGGTGACCTTGCCCAAAAGCCAGATGTTTTTTCTTGTTTCTAACTTTCTATAGGTTTAGCTTCATAGACAGGTGACCTTGCCTAAAACAAGCAAACTTGCCCAAAAGCTAGATGTTTTTCCTGTTTTTGTTTTTTGGTTTCTGACTTTCTACAGGTTCAGCTTCACAAATAGGCCACCTTGCCCAGAACAGACGATCTTGCCCAGAATAGGAAACCTTTCCCAAAACACAAAGGTAGCCACACCCGAAACAGAGGTAAAGATAGGTAAATAGTCACTCATAATTTCTCATTTCGGTATTCAGTTTCTGATTGTTTTTCCCATTTCTGACCTACTAACTTCTATTTTTAGTGTGTTTTATAATAACATTTGTACAGCTCACTCATCAAAGACAAAAAAAAAAAAACTACTAACGAATTTCTTGCAGGTGGAGGAAACATTTTTTTTTACTTCTTGTTTTCATTTCTTAACTAGGAACATAGCTTAGTTAGAGGGCCAATATACTACTATTTGTGGTGCTTGTGAGTGGGTTGTTGATGTATCCACTCCCCTTGCACCTCTTCGGTGATCTTGGGTGATGAGAAATTGCAATTCCCTCTTGTCTAGTTGAGTCCAGATAGAAGATCCTAATGCATTGAAGCTCTCCCCTTGCACTTCATGCGAGCCTAGGGACCAACTGAGATGTCTAGTGTCTTATTCCTTTAGCAGTACTTGCTTGGGGATTTCATCACCCCAAGGGACGATCCCAACCGCATGTTACCAATGAGGTATATAAAGGGGTAGACAAAAGCTATACCTTAATCTAGTCACGTCGTGTCTAGAAGAGCATCAAAACTAGGGTGATACCTAGATAAGACGTGAAGAGTTGGTTTGAGCTCTCAGTCTCTCACTGGCTGCTCCCGACTCACGCCCGTAGATGGGCTAGTGTTCACAGTTGTGCCCCATGTACCATGCATATATCAAGGATTCCCTTAGCAACCTTGTTAAGCCTAGATAAAGGACTGTTTTGATCATAACCTTAATACTAAAACTAGGCTTATGTTATTTAAAGTGTCTTCTTGTGAAAAACTAGTGCTTGTCAGTTAGTTTTGGCCTTTTATTTGTTGTTTTATCCTTTTCTATCATTGTTTTTGACTAAGTTAGATTCAAACCAATACACAGAGGCAACCTCGCCCCGAAATGAACAACCTTGCCCTCAAAGGAGCAACCCCACCCTTCTTGTTTCAGTCGTTTTTCACCTAGACCAAGCCAAAAATCACCAACTTTCCTAAAATAGGTGGCATTGCCCTCAAAAGGGAGACCCCGCCCCCAAAAAAACAACTTTTCCCTCAAAGGGGTTACCTTCCCCCTTGTTTCAACTACTGTTTACCCTGATGAAGTCAAACTTTTGGCAGTTTTTCCAATTTGGGTGACCTTGCCCCCTGTTTGGGTGACCCTACCCACTGTTTGGGTGACCCTAGCCTAGTTTGGGTGACCCTACCCTAAAAGGGGTGACTTTTCCCTAAAAGGGGCAACCCTGCCCTTTGAACAACCTTTTTAAACCTTCGTTCGCTAGCTATTACCCTATTATGAGAACCCGTTTTCCAGTTCTAAGTGTCGTTCCCTCTTCTAAATATTTGTTTGCCTGTTCCGAGCATTGCTCCCCCTTTCTGACCAACCATTCACCCATTCTGGGAAGTCGTTCACCCATTCTGGGGACTCATTTTACTATTTTGGGTGTCATTCCCTAGCCTCATACATCCGTTCACCCATTTCCAGTGATCCTTTGTCTATTCTACAAACTCGTTTGCCCATTCTGAAAATCCGTGTATCGATACTATTTAACCATTTTTCACTCAAAGTTTAAACTAGGATCTGTTTGGGTGACCTTTCCCTTGTTTGGGTGGCCTTGCCCCTATTTGGGTGATCTTGCCCAAGTTTGGGCGACCCTACCCCAAAACTACATTTGTTTCCCAAATTTAATCCGAAAAGCTAGTTTCCCACAGTTTCTGAAAGGATTGTTGATTGTCCAACTATTTACACATCTTGTTCACCTACATCATGATCCATTTGCATCTAAATCATCATCCAAATCATATAGGTGTATTCATAATAATCCTTAGGTTATACATCCGTTATCATTTTCTTGATCCAAATCCTTTGAACTTCGTTTGAAATTGTTATCCGAATTAACCTAGGTGCCTGAACCTGATCATTATCCTTCAACATCCACTTGGGATTTCCATCTTTCCTAAGTCAATCATCATCATCGGCCCTATCAATCCCCTTCCATCTCAAGGAAGATTCAGTGTCGTGATCATCAATTCACCCTTTGATCTTTGAACTTAGTTTACAAACCCTTCAAATCATCCAATCATTTGATGTTTAATCCGATTCCATCCAATATTATCAATCATTTTATCGATGAAATCCAATCAAATACAATCTTTATCCAATCATTTGATTAATTGATACATCATCAATTGATCCATCATATATCGTATCAATTGATCTATCATCCAATCCAATATTTATCCGACTATCCTATCCGATCCAAAAATATTTATCCAATCCAATCAATCAATCCAAATCATCATCTAGATTACATATTAGAAGCTTAATTACATCTTAGATCACTTAGATGTTTTGTAAGTTCATGCCCATTTAGACCCATTCACAAAAAAAAAAAGAAAATAACAGACCAACAAGCCCAAGGTGCCCAACCAAACATCCCAAAAGATCCTAACAACATTCCAACCATCCCACAAGATCCCTATAATGGTGCATCATCTCAATCCAACACCGACATCCAAAAAACCACACCACCCGATGACGAGAACATGGTAAATCAACCCAAAGTCATTGTTGATGAATACCTTAATGATCCCATTAATGTTTAAATGATGTATCATCTCCTCAACTAACTTGGAGATAAGATTCTTGCCACTCTACTCATGAGAGGTGTCAAACCACCATCCATTTTTGATTCATCACAATATGCTAGTACCCACACTCTTCTAGCACCCATCGATCTACAAACTTCACAAAATGTACCAGGGAATTCATATGTCCTCGAAGGTGCACCCACTAAGAATTGGTATCATTCTGAGTTTGGAAATGATGTGATACACCAAGTTGTTAGTTATCCTCATCTCCCAACCACAACCTCTATAGCACAACCCGAGAATCATGATCCCTACACCTACGACATGCCACCATGCATCCCATCCGCTCCACCACTTCTAGTTCAACATCTTAGTCAACCACCTATCAATACTAGAGGCATACCTACCCTTACATCAATGCCACCTCCAGGATCTTCACCTACTAACAACTTACCGCCACCTGCATTCTAGCAACCTCCTACCAATCTTCACCAATCCACTTCATTACAAACACCACCTCAACATACTACTTTTATTATTGCCTCATCCCTACCACCTCATAAGCAACCATCACAACACAACATTCCCATCCCACAACAAAACATCTTGGCTCCTATGCAACCACCACATCAGGTAACACAAACAACATCCCTACAACCATAATCACTGCATGGCACATCAGTCACAATCCCACAACAACAAAAATGTGTTCCATCTCAGCCATCTTACCAACAACAGCCATAACAATGACCTCCATCACAACACATACACATTCCTCCACAAACGCAAAATAATCCTCTTACAAAATATTCTTACCATCCATCCAACACATACATTTCCCCATCCCATCTCAATTTGAATCCTCATTAGACAAGTCAAAACCAAATGTGGACCCAACCACCACTTTACACCAACCATCTGCAATCACAAACCAATCCCTATCAACAACCATCAAATCCACAAAAATCCCCATACGTCATGCAACAACCCACCATTGCGCATCAATACCAATCCTATCAATCCTATCTCTAGCAACAACAATCTTATCATTAGGGTACCCCTTCCACCTCTTGCTGCCAACAATCACCACCATAACAACAAGGGGGTTCTACCTCTTTGTATTATCAAACTCCTACACAACAACCACCCTACTAGCAAACAACCTCTGCTTCCCATCATCATAATCCATCATCCTCCTATCCACCATACATCAATTCGTAATCAACTTATACCAATCAGAACCAACAAGCACATTCAGATACATCCCAACCTGCCTATGATCCAACCATGACAATTCCATTCTCATCATACCAACAATACTATCTATACAACCAACCTACTCCAACCCCGTACAACACCCATCAACAAGGACTTGGAAGAAGTCAAAGCTGCGTTGAAAGATTTATAGGCTAGGACGGGCAAGCAATTGTTCAAGTTTGAGGAAATTCGTCCTTTATCTATTTGATCCCTCCATTTCCTTGGTTCCCTTCCCCAAGCACTTTGAAATACCACAATTTGATAAGTACAAGGGAACCAAAGACCCCAAAGCGCATCTGCAAGAGTTTTATGCCCACTGCCAAGAGATCATGCACAATGACAACTATCTCATCTGTTTATTCCCCAAGAGCCTACAAGGAGTCACCCTTAACTAGTTCATGGACCTTGAAAAAGGATCCATCAAATCCTTTGTGCATCTACCAAAAAAATTCATCTCCCACTTCTCTTTTAATCTACAGAAGGAAATTGACATGCTTGATCTCCTGAAAGAAAAACAATGTGATGGAGAGACCTTTGCAAGCTATCGACAAAGATGGTGAGCCTTAGCCAGCCGGATGAAATCCCCACTATAGGAAAAAGAGATGGTTACATTGTTCATCAAAAATTCCCATCTGGACATGGCTCACAACTTTTGACTCCACTACATCACCACCTTCCTGAAACTAGTGGAGAAGGGTCCCATCTTGGAATGAGCCCTTGTTGCTAAAGGGCAAGTCAAAATTTTCAATTATGATAAAGAGATCCTCTGGGAATAGACCTCGATATTGGAATAAGAATAAAGATATTATTAATGATGGTGTAACTAACACCAAACATGTACAGGTGGCTACCACCTCACAAAAATATCCTCCTCAATAGTAGCAGTCAATCCCAAATGCCATATTCATGCCTCAAGGAGCACCCCGACAACAGTCAAATCTAAACAAGCAAGGGGGAAATAAACATCAGCTTACTCAGTTGGGAGAACCCCTTAGCATCATTTTTAACAAAATCCTCCAAGCCAATTACCCCATCACTTATCCTATAACCAAGCCCCTTGATGAGTCCAAGCCCAAGCTGACTTGGTTTAAAGAAAATGAGTATTGTGAATTTCACAAGATTAAGGGGCACACACTGGATAAATGCCAAAATCTGAAAACATATGTCCAAAATCTCATCGATCGGGGTGAAATCCATGTAGATGCTAACACTACATCTTCTTCCAATGCTCAAATCCAAATATATCAAAATGCTTTTCCCAAGCATAATTAGGGTCCCAGTACGTCCAACTCCACTCCCAGCCCTAGCAACAACAATAACCAGAATAACAACACAAATAATATCAGTTATAAAAATGTGCCATACAATTATCAAGGTGTGGTCACATACATAAAACAAGTGGAGCCACATGTATCCATGATATGTGTCAAAGGAAAAGATCCAAAATGTGTCATTACCACCTGTCAGACCCACATCACTGTCCCAACCGCTCCTACATCTACCTAGCTTCCATCTGTCAGCTCATAGTACAACATCCTTGATCACTTAGGCAAGACTTCAACTTAGATTTCTATCCTAGATTTTCTTAGGTCTTCCCTTGTGCATCAAGACATCCTAAATAAAGCCTTATAGAGCACCTAGGTTCCTAACGATATCAACCCTACATAATTCAAAGCATTGGTAGGAAACCTATCCACAACCTACCAATTAGGCTTCAGTAAAAAATATATGCCACGCCTTGACTCAAGTCATAATCATCCCCTTCATCTTGAGGTTGGGGTGAATTGTCATAAAGTAAAATGGGTACTGGTAGATAATGGTTCTACCCTAAATATTTTTACATTAAAGTTTATACAATAGGTAGGATATACCCAGGATGACCTAAATAATCAGGTTATCACCATTAAAGCATATGATAATGCAGAGCAAGATTCTGAGGGCACTATTTGTCTTCCTATTCAGGTGGGTCCCATTTTACAGTATACTATGTGTCATATTCTAGACCTGGAACTTCTATATAACATCCTTCTTGGTTGACCATGGATTCACTCTATGCAAGCCATCCCATCGACCTATCATCAATATTTGAAATTCCAATTTCAAGGAATGGAAGTAACCATACAGGCTAACCCTCAGCCGTTTGAATATTTTCGTGCCCTAGAGGCTTCCTTTCCACATTCTCATTATTGCCCTAGGGTATAAATGGGGGGATCTTATACATCTGATTCTCATCCATCTACCAACACATTAAACACCACATCATCCACCCCTTCATCCACACAATCCTCCACACCTAATTCCACTATCACTAAGGTCCAAATCATTGACAAGGGGTGTGGTGAGTATGAAAGCATACAACATTAAACATGGAAACCATGCCACCCTCACCATGCACATATGGTCAACCCTCTCAATGTGTCTCCAAAGTGGAAGAGAAGACACTCACACTCACTTCCAAGAACATGGGCTCAACAACATTTAGAGATCTGGGTTCCCTTCAGGATCAAATAGAAGAAGATATCAGTCAGTGGGTTTACAGAGAAGAACCTGAACCATCACGTCCCCTCATAGAATATTTCTAGGAGGTCTATCCGTGTGCATCTAATTTTGTTGAAAAGTACAACTACCAAGGTAGAGGTCTTGGTATAGAATAGCAAGGAAAACGACAACCCCTAGAAGCATCCATGCATCTGAATAAGATAGGATTAGACTATGACCAGAAATAAAAGGGCCCCTTGGCATCATCTAGTGCCTCGAACAATGTCAGCATGGAAAAAGGTTCCCTCAAAGACATACCGGAGGAGGAATCCATCATTCACACATACGATGACCTAGATCATGTTGACCTCCCCTCAATGTTTGATTGTCTATCAGTCTGTACCATCACCTTATCCATAAAACACCCCAAGCTTATAGATTATGACTTGCAAGGTACCGCACCTCCCAAAACCTTTCCTTCAGTGGACCAATATGTGCATCTCATGGGATTGGGGGAAGATGAATGCCCCAACCACAAAAATAAAAAGAAACAAAATCAAAGTGGGTCACCTAGTGAAAACCTCCTTGAGCCTTGAGGCACCTTGTGATTGTGAAATAGTTAAAAAAAAAGGGCATATCTACTAGTGAAAACCTCGAAGAGGTGCTAGAAGATGGGGACATTCATCTTCCCCTTATAGGAACTCAACTATTTAGTCGATCATCCATGTTGATCGAAGAAACACAAGAAGTAAACTTGGGAACCAAGGAAAACCCCAAGATCACCTATGTGGCTAAGGAACTATCAGAAGAAGAAAACTCTACCATCACCAAGCTCCTAAAAGAAGGAATCATCAACTTTTCCTGGACATACTAAAAAATGCCCGGACTTGATCCATCTTCGGTGGTACATCACCTAGATGTCCATCCCGATGTGAAACCTGTTAAACAAAAACTCAAAAAATCCACCCTCAAGTGGCCCTATTGGTTAAGAAAGAATTGGAAAAGTTGTTGGAAGCAGGATTCATCCGACCGATTGACTACTTTGACTGGATCTTCAATATAGTCCCAATTGCTAAACCTAGCGGAGATATTAGAATTTGTACAGACTTACGAGACCTTAATAAAGCTTGTCCCGAGGATGACTTCCCTTTACCAAATATCAATATGCTGGTCGACCTCACCACAGGACATGAGATTTTATCCCTCATGGATGGTTTCTCCAGCTACAACCAAATCAAAATTTCCCCTTAAGATCAACACAAGATCACCTTCACAACATCTTGGGGAACATTTTGTTATAATGTCATGCCTTTTGGCCTCAAAAATGTGGGGGCAACCTATTAGTGTGCCATGATAGTTATCTTCCATGGCCTCATTCACATAATAATGGAAGACTATGTTGACGATCTGTTAGAAAAATCAAGAACAAGGGAAGAACATCCTTCCATCCTCAAAAAGATCTTTAAATGTCTAGAACAATACAAGCTACAACTCAATCCAAAGAAATGTGTTTTCATTGTCACGACTGACAAACTCCTAGGGTTTATTGTCTCTCATAGATGAATCGAGGTTGATCCTACTAAGGTCAAGGAAATCATGGAAATTCCTCCATCCCACACCTTGAAATAGCTAAGAATTCTACAAGGTAAGCTCCAGTCCATTCATAGATTCATTTCTCAACTTGCTGACAAATGTCAATCGTTCATACACCTCTTGAAGAAAGATGTTGCATTTAAGTGGAACCAACAATGTCAGCATGGATTTCATCAGATCAAGGAATACTTGGCTCACTTGCCTATTCTCATGCCACCTATCCTAGGAAAATCACTCCTCCTTTATATTTCAGCTACTTCCATGGCATTGGGGGCACTGTTGGCACAACATGATGAGTCCTCCAAAGAATGAGAAATTTACTACATCAATTAGACTTTGGTCGGTTACAAGCTCAATTATTCCCCAATCGAAAAGGCTTGCCTCATCGTAGTTTTCAACTCCTAGAAACTCAAACACTACATGCTTAGTCATCCAGTCAAGCTTATTTCCAAAGTTGATCCACTTAAATATTTGTTATCAAGAACAACATTGATAGGTCGCGTGGCTAAATGGGTCATGCTACTAAATGAATTTAACATAGAGTAAATGGATCACACAAAAATAAAAGGACAAGTCATTGTAGATCAGTTAGCAGATGCTCCACTGGTAGATGCCTATCCTTTAGAAATAGAGTTTCTAGATGAAGGGGTCTTTTCAGTTTCAAAAGCCACCACATGGAATTTATACTTTGATGGGTCCCCCACTAATAATGGTTCAAGAGAAAGAGTCTTTCTCATCACTCCTCAAGGTGAATACATACCAAAATCATTCAGATTGGCCTTTCCTTGCACCAACAACATTTCCAAGTATGAATATCTTCTCACAGGCCTTAAGATTTTCGTCCAATGGTGTATCTCACACTTGCATGTCTTTAGTGACTCCCAGCTAGTGATCAAGCAGGTCAATGATGAGTTCCTAACAAAAGATGACAAGCTTTTACCTTACAAACGAATGGTAGATGACTTCAAGAAATATTTCTCCTCCATTCAATTTTACCAAATACCCAAGGTACATAATAAAGCAGCCGACGCCATGGCTACACTTGGTTCCTTCTTGTACATGCCCAAAGATCATATTGAATGTGAGTTCCTCATAAAGGAACTGTTAATCCATACATATGACATCCCTAAGAGTGAAATGGTATGTGACATTGTAGGTCCTGAATCCCCTTGGTACCAAGACATCTACGCTTATCTTCATGACAACACCTTACCATTTGACCTCACACAAAATCAACGAAAATCGTTTATCCAATGCACAACCCATTACACCATAATAGGTGATACACTTTATCAATGTGGGTATGATGAAACCCTCCTCCAATGTTTAAATGAGACTAAAGCCCACACCACATTGATGGAAGTGCATAGTGGCATATGTGGGGCCCATTCTAATGGCATGGCTTTAGCCAAAAGGATTCTAAGAGTAGGATATTACTGGCCTACTATGGAACATGATTCCTATGAGTTCGTCAAAAGGTGTCTTCCCTATCAACAACATGCAGATTTAGTTCACGCCCTGACACAAGAGTTACAACCTATCACAACACCATGGTCATTTTCACAATGGGGTTTCAATTTGGTTGGAAAGATTTACCTTCCATCCTCCAATGGTCACACTTTCATCATCACAACCATTGAATACTTTACTAAGTGGGTGGAATCCATACCACTCACCAAAATTATGAGTGTTTAGATATCCAAGTTCATCCTTTTCCATATCCTCTGCAGGTATGGAATCCCCTCCACCATCATCACTGATAATGCAAATCCCTTCAAAAAAAAGTGCATGAAATTCCTCTGTGAGACTTATCATATCCAACATCATTTGTCTACCCCCTATTACCCCCAAGGTAATGTTCAAGTAGAGGCAAGCAACAAAACATTGATTAAAATCATTAAAAAGATGGTTAATGACACTGGCCATGATTGGCATCTCCACCTCCATCTTTCCCTTTGGGCCTATTGCACTTCCATCTGCACCCCCACCGATGCCACTCCATACTCACTTGTTTATGGTGTCAAAGCTATCTTCCCAATCAAAGTCAAAATCCCATCACTTCACATATCCTTGTAGAATCTGATCACTGAAGAAGACACCCGGGTTACATGCCTTGCTCAGTTGGAACTCTTGGATGAAAAATGGGTCAAAGCCTACAACCATCTGCAAGCCTATCAACATTTGCTCAAGAGAAGCTACAATAAGAAGGTTTTCCCTCATCAATTCAATGTTGGCGATTTAGTCCTTAAAGAAAATAAACAAAACCAACAAGATCAGGATACGAAAGGAAAGTTCAAAGAAAATTGGTTAGGCCCTTACATCATCACCGCCAAATATGGTTCTGGAGTGTACAGGTTGTCTACACATAAAGGGGAGCCCAAAGAAGAGCCCATCAATACCATGCATCTAAAGAAATTTTATACTTAGGTCAGCTGGGGTATCCTTCTTCGTCAAGTCTCAAAAATACAAAAAAAGTAAAAAATTATCAAAATAAAAAAAATCCAAAAATCCAAAAATAGTAAAGAGAAATAAATTGTCCTATGTTGAAAACCACCCCTGCGTGGAACCTTAGATATGTATGATTGGTGAAAACCTAGAAATAAGAAACTTTCATATAGGGCTTAACCATTATCTACCTCATGTCCTAGTTACTATATGATCTATCCATCCAAATCTCAAAATCCTTACCATCTTATCAATTCTATCCTTTTGTCTACTTGCATCATTTGGTCACTTGGTGTATTTTTGGTTGAGAATTGGATGAACACCATCTGCTATCTGACATCTTGAGCTTTTATCATAATCTGAGCTTGTGTTGCCTTGACACTTTGGTTGCCTCCATCTAGGATCATTCATCTCGTCCTTGGCAAACTACGTTGCCCCTGCACTTTAACGTAGACAAGGATGATCATTTGATCTGCCCTCGGGGTATTTTTTCCTTCATCATCCATCACCATTGTCCTCTTTTTGATCTTATTCATCATTTGTCTTTGTCCTTTTTGAACTACGTTGCCCATGTGCTTGCATGTAGGCAAGGCTAATCATTTGATCTACCCCCGAGGCTTTCTTTCCTTTGCTTTTCTTTTGTGGCCAGTCTGTCTAATAATTTTCCTCCATCATTTGTCTTCATCATCCCTTTTCTGCTTTTATCATGGTCTTTTCTTGAACTATGAGGGCTCTGCACTTTCACATAGGCAAGGTTGATCTTTGATCAACCTCAAGCCCCTAGGTATTTAGGGTGAGTTAGTATTTTGTCGTGTTGTCAAGGTATGTCTTTATCCTGCTGGTACTTTACAAATGGAATCCATTTGTAAAATGAGATTTAGTCGGTTTCCGATATCCTACATCATTATCAATCTTTTAGTTTAGCATCCATCTTTGGTCTCAATAGGATGTATCCTTCCTAATAGACCGCATCAACCCCATCCATCATCTTGATCCTATGGCAAAGGATGTTTTCAAATTGATTGCAATATTTAGATTCTTTTGGTTTTTTTTTATCATTTGAGCTCCCTATCATCACTCATTAAGGCCACCATGATCTTTCATATTATGGTGTATTTTGACTCGTTTACATAGGGGCATGTCTTGATTTTTTTTCTTTTGTTTGTTTTTTTCCTGGCTGTCCCATATAGTACCCACCAAGAACCCTGAGGTCTTGCTTTATGCTGGGACATCCTTCTGTGCTTGTGGTTATTCCAATACTTGGCTCAAATGAAGTCATCATGAATTTGGGGTGTTGGGATATCCTTCTTGTCTGTTGTGTTTGTTTATGCATTAGACACTAATCCGCCTTGGTCCATATACCCTGGTACCTAGTGTCTTATGCTATAGCAAAAATCAGTGCTCTAAGCATGGTAAATTGCATTAGGATTGCATTTCACTTTCTCCTCCATTACATTCATGTATCCTTCATCCTTCTTAGGATTTTGGTTGTGCAAAAGGTAATTCCTTCCATCTCCCCCTTTCTTCTCAAGAGTCCTATGGTTCTTGACAGGTGCGGTTACACACTCATCACCTTCTTTACTTCCATTATAATGCATGCCCTTATTTTCATTTAGGATCACATTGCATTTCATTCTCATTTTAGGTTCATTAAATTGCATTACATGTGCATAATCATTTTTAGTTGTGTAGGTTAATTTTAACTAATTATTCTATGAATCTTAAAATTCATTTATTAGCATATTCACTTTAGTTCATATCATTTCCACATCCATAACATCATAAACATCATATCATATCCCATCCTGCATCATACATGTTGGACATCATGTATATCATAATGATCATCCACATGGAAATAAGCACAAATCATCCATCACATCCTACACCATAAGTATTAGACATCATTCATATCACATATACATAATCATAATTCATCCATCACATCCTACATCATAAACATGAGGCATCATACATATCATAAATCCATATAGACATAAATAGAAATCATCCTAGGCATATCCATGCATCGAATCACAATAACCATCCATAATAAATCCATAAACATACACATATGCATAAATAAAATCATCCATCACATAATGACAATAAGGGCTCTCACATATCATATCAAAGATAAAAAAAAAAAATAATATCCATCACATGGTCCATATCATGTCGATCGTCGTCATCAAAATACATATCCATCATTTGTCATCAAAATAAAGTATGAGTACAAAGCTATGAATGAACTCTAGTCTCTACTACTCTGGTCTATACATCCATCTTGTACCTATTAAATATTGGGATCCTATCCCTCTGATCCTCTAAACCATGAGCTGCCTATATCTGATCTCTGTGGTGACTCTG
The DNA here is from genome assembly GCA_007115665.2 of Sequoiadendron giganteum. NCBI lineage: Eukaryota > Viridiplantae > Streptophyta > Pinopsida > Cupressales > Cupressaceae > Sequoiadendron > Sequoiadendron giganteum. Next base: position 217,539,896 of record CM021107.1, on the reverse strand, counting down.
GCACTGACCCCCTACATGGGGGTGTCTCTCTCATGCTACTATATCTTCGAGTATGCATCCCTGTTGACTAGGATGGTGCTGGCATCTGTGGTGGCGCTCAAACATAAGCAAGTACCCGTTGTGCTGGATCTGGAACTATTGAGTAATAGGCACACATATAGTAGCTTGCCTCTCTCATATACTCCTCTAGCTCTCCAATCTACTATCTGGTTGAGTCTCGCTCCATCCTATACCTATCTCAGTATCCACAAATGGATCTCCTCTCTTGTGCCCAAACACTCTGTGCTAACCATAGCTACTCAATATTTGATCCCATTTGTGACACCTTCTCCAAGGCTCTAACCCTCTCCTCCTTCATCACTTATACTTGTGCCTATAATATTTGACCCCCTCCCCTATATCAACACCTTGTGCTGCCAATACCTACCCCCATGCTACATCTCTCTCCATTGCCTCTACAGTTGCCACTGCTACATCTCTCTCCCCCTACATAACCTGCACCCATGACTATAAGGCATGTCTCTCAGTCTCCATCACCTCTACCTGTGCCACTGCTGCATCTCTCTCCCCCTGCATAACCTGCACCCATGACTATAAGGCATGTCTCTCAGTCTCCATCGCCTATACCTGAGCCCTCATAGTATTCTCCCTCTCCTGCATGAATCACATATCTCCCACTGCCACCTCCACCCTATCAAAGAGCTCATCTCACTCCTACCTCAACTCCCTCCTCTCTCTCAGCAATCCCTCCACCTGCCTCCTCAGGTCCTCCATATCCATCTCCACCTTCACTAGCCTCTCTATCGATATTTGCCCTGTCGATCCTCCAGACTCTCGCTGATCCCCTGCCTGCAGTATCATCATAGTAGCCTCTAATTTGTCCCTCTCCCATCTCACTGACTCTCCTACATCATGCTCCCTCGCTACCTCTCCCTCCAAATGCGTCACCTCTACTTGTAACTCCCTCACCCCTACTCACAACTCCTCTATCTCTACCCAAAGCCTCTGTCCTTCCTTTCGCATCTCCGTCTCACATTGCGGTATCGCATCAACCACCACTCAGAACTCCCTCTCACTCTCTTCGAGTTGGACTCGCAACAAAAGAAACTCTTCCTCCAGTCTGCTCCTTGTCGCCTCTAAGTCTCTCAACCTCTGCTCAGCATTATGTAATCTCACCTTGGCTCTTCTCAGTCGCGTAGCCAGATCCTCTATTACCGATGGTATTATAGCCAATGGATGAATATCATGTACCTTTGTGTCCATCTCCTCCACCCCTCCCTCTCCCCCGTCACCTCTGCATCATGTCTCTCCTATGGAGGCTTAACCCGTGCCCTCTGTCTCCTCCTCCTCCTACCTGCTCTTCGTTGACCTCCTGCCTGATCCTCCCCTATCCTCCTAATTTGTCTGCCTCTGACACCCCTTGTTGCCCACCTACACTAGCTACCTCTAGTACTCTCTCCTGCTCTACTGCTCTAGCTACCTCCGACACTCTCCTCCACCATCCTATTGCTCTGCCTACCTCCGAATCTCTCCTATGCTAATCTCCTCCTACTCCCCCTACCCCCGACTCTCTCCTTGGTTATGCCCTCCCTCTACCTCTCCCCTATCTTGCCAATCTGACCTCATCCTCTGGTCCAAATCCTAATGCCCCTATGATCGACACCTCTGGTGTAATCCATGTAACTCGATGTCGCACAAACCATGTTGTGTATCTCACAGTGATCCCTGCATTTACCAACCCTTTAGCCCTCCTTGGGTACTCTACTAGCTCTCACACCAGTGTCACCCAGTGTTTTCATGCAAACTCTGCTGAAATCACATCACCCCATGGTCACTCCCATGTAATTCATTTGAACCTATCAAGTGCATCTAGAATATCTTGTATCAACCCATACTGCCTCATCACCTGGTCTAGCCTATGTGACTCTATTGTCTAAGGTTCCCTCCCAACTATATAATATCACGTCATGAAGTATCCTCTATATCTAGCCTCATCCTCCCTCCACTTCGTAAAGTATCATGTCATATACGGCCTCCACACTATATCCTCCTCCTCTAGATCATCAAAAAATCTCCTCCAACCATCTAAATCTCCTGAACCCTAAACCCTGATACCAACAAACCCAACCATACTCTGAATCGTACCAATAGGCCATCGACAATGTCGTATGCTATTGACCCACTCTCACCACATCTGGTTAGGCCACACTAATGTGCTTCCATGCCCATACTTACAACAATGTCACCTAACAGACGCTGAGCCCCCCCAATAACAGATCACATGCATATATCTGTACAACTATGCAAGGACGCATAGACCCCATGTGAACTATCCCTCCCTCCCCTCGACAATGTTTCAAATGACCTCCATGTACTAACACTCTTCTCTCAAAAAATATTCCTAAGTTATCCCACTTCTTTCTTACACTTCAAACTTATTTTATTTTGTCCCCCTTTCACACCCTTGGCGTATTCTTTTCTGGGCATGGTCACCCTTTCCAGACATGGATGCCCTTTCCAGGTGCGGCCATCCCTTAGGGCATGACTGCCCTTTCTGAGCGTGATGACCCCTTGGGGCGTGGTCGCCCTCTCTGGGCGCGACCGCCCCTTTTTGGCACAACTACCCACTCTGGGTGCAACAACACATTGGGGCGAGGCCGCCCCTTGGTGGGGAAGGGCCGCCCTTTGCGGCACACGACTACCCGTCGGGGCATCGCCACCCCGCCAGGATGCAACCGCCCCTTTATGGGGCAAGATCACCCTGCCAGGGAATGACCGCCCCTCTCCGGGGTGCAGCTGCCCTTGACTGGGTAGGACTAGCCCTCTGTGGGGTGGGGTCACCCCTTCGGGGTGGGTTTGTACCTACATGGGGTATGACCACCCTTATTGGGGAATGGTCACCCCTGTGTGGGGAAAAAAATTGATTTTTATCTTCTAATCTACTAATTTTTTCTCCTACAACCCTTATTCCCCACTACGTCACTATTTGACATTTCTCCCAACCCGTTAGGCAAAATTAATTTTTGTCTTCTACCCATTTTTCTAACCTACCCCTATCCCCAAACCTATATGTCTAACTAGCATAAACACTTCAAAATACATCAACAATTACTATAAGTCACACAAAGGGTTTTGAGCCTAACTTGGCATGGGATGGTGCGCTCAGCGTAGAAAATCCGCACATCCCCATGGTGGATGTTGTCATCATCATAATCTTCTAACATCTTCTCTCTCCTTCTCTTTCCTCTTCTCTCCTCTCTCTCTCTCAATTTCCAACTGTCCAAATGAGGAATAGTAATTATAAAATTACTATTTAAAACTTCCCTCCTTTTCCTCTTTTTAAAATAGAGGGTATTTTTTCCCTCTATTTACTCTTTTTTCTCCGTCGATTAATCCTCCAACTTTATGGAGCCGCCATTTGTGCCTCATGTGCCTGTTTAACTCCGTTCAAAATTTATTCTTCATGAATTTTTTGAGCTCTATCCAACAGTAACTTTCATTTCTTCATATTGAGAAGTTGCATGAGGCCCCTTTTTCTTCCCCTCCCGCCCTCTCGAGGGGGAATACCCTACCAAATCCATCCGTACCTCATTCATGGTCATTTTCCTGCATAATTGGGGCATCTCCCTTCATTGCCCTCCATTTGAGCAGCTCATGTAACCTCTCTCGTGCTAGGACATCTTTTTTTTTTCTCGTTGCTTCCTCTATAAGGTCATCTATATTTTATTTTTCTTTGAAACACTGTTATTCTAACAATATTTTGAAGAGGGGAAAAATGTAGACATCTAAAATTGACCCTTTACATAAGGTTAAATTTATTCCTTTCATTTATCCATTCCATCTCATTCATCAATGTTAATTAAATCATTTATTTAATTAATGTTCTCCTTTTCCCTAACGTGCCTAAGGTATTTAGTTCAATTAATTAAATACTTTACCATTAGCCCATTTCCTCTCTAAATTAAATAAATCAATCAATTTATTTAATTTAGTCAATTATCCTCTTCAATTTTAAATTCATTCTTTCTCTCTCCTTGTCCCATCCTCCATGACCCTTTCACTAATCTTGATTAATCTAATTAATCCTTCATTAGGATGTGCATATCCCTAATCAAGATTAATGTCACATCCTCCATATTTAGCCACTTGCCTCTAATCACCTATTTGCACAATCCTAATCCTAATCACTTTCCCTTTTCAGCATGTCCTTAAGTCAAACTTCATGGTACTTACCTTTTTTGGTTTGAACTCTTCCCCATGTGAATTAAAAATTCACACTTATTCTCCCCATGCATTTGTCTTCCCCATGACCTCTCAAAGGTCACATCATACACATTGAACAAAGACCCCTTGTAGGGGAATCTTGTCTTACCCTTTGGTTTCTTCCAAGAAAGTGAGTTAAAAATTCACTTTTATTATTTTAATGATCTCTCCAATCCCCATGGTGACAAGAGTGGACTTTCTAAAAGTCCCCACTTGTCACTTTCAGCCCCACTTGGGGAGAAAGAATACTTTTTTTGAGGAAATCCTCAAGTACCTTGGGACCACATGGCCTTTTCCACATCACTTGTACCCTTTCCATCTCACCTTGTCCTTTGAACACTTCATCCTCCACATAGCAAGATGTGAGCACTTGTGAGTCCTCAACTCACCATAGCCCTCCATCTTGGCCATGGTGGCTCAATCTTGACCATTGAATCCTCTAGAGAATTCAATTTCTTCCATAAATAGCCCTCTTTCTCATTCATTAAAGGATCTTAGAACTCTTGATATAATGACTTCATTGCTTCATGACCTTATGATCTTTTGCATTCATGATCAAACTTGTGTTCTTCAAAAATTTTAGCCATTTATTGTAACATATTAGCACTTGAATTTACATTCTATTATCCATTATTGCATTCACCTACCACCATTAATATTTCAACCACCATTATTGCAAGCTTACCATCCAAGGAGCACACATTAAATCACTATCAATGGTCAACCAAGTATCAAAATGAATAGAAGGTATAATCACTGTGTCTTTATCTTTATTTTGTTTGTGTTCAACATAGCCTAATCTTGAGGTGGTCTAGTGTTGTTTTTTTTATTGCATTTACTTAGTTTCTTGCATTTTTAGAGTTAAAAATTTCACTACACACAAAAAGAACTAACCACTATAAGGGTGAGAATCCCTAAAAGCTTCCACAATAAATGTAGGTAAGATTTAAAAATCCTACTACAATATTTCTTAGCAAAAACATGCATTCAAACCAAACCAACCTTTGTCGCCCTCTCCAACTCAAAATTGCAATGATTCTTTTATTTTTCTAATGTTTTCAACATCAAGGAACTATCAATTTGACCTTTGGGGGTTAGTAATTTCTATATTTATAGTATTAGTGCAGCCACTTGAGAGTGGTTACCTCATAAAGTTATAATGTTATGACACCATTTGATCATCAATAAAATGCAAGTGATTTTTTTTCAAAATTATACAAGTTAAGGAAAATATAGTAACCATTAAATAAATAGAAAATGGGTAAGTGAAAAAAGATGGGTCCAAAAAAGGGAGCTTAAGTGGCCACTTTTTTTTCCGAAATTAGGAAATACTGACAATGGATGTGAAATTGAGGATAGTAACACTCAAAATTTTGAGATACAACAAAACAAGGATCGTAGTGTTGTGAGCCTAATTTTTAAAATACTAATTTATTTTGAAAATGGTTGAGATTAAGGGGTTCAAAAGAGGGACGTATAGAAATTGATGTTGTTTTTGTTAGAAAAACATAACATAGCAACTTTTGTACATACCTAGCATGGTGAACCTTTTTTTAGTATTTTTAAAATCGCTTCAGTGAGAAATTAGCTAATAGTATGTAGTTGATGCATTATTTTTTTGATAATATTTTAATGAATATTTGATTTTTTGTAAGTGGACACTTCCTAGAAAATAGAATTTTGGTCATGCTACCTATTGATGCAGGTTTTGTGACCTAGACCAACATTAGAATAAAATACCCAATGAAATATCCTACTCTCTCTTGAACAAAGTTTCCAATGTGCTAAGCTAAGTGATCACAATGTAGACTCCAAGGTTCCTTGTGCATATAGGATAGTCTCAGTTGGTTTTGCTATGTTTTGGTGGTATTTCAAGGGGGACTTATGCTCAATTAGTTGGTTCAACTATTCTTACCTTAAGGCCTAAGCAACAAATTTTCAACACTTTGAAATATGGATACGATTGTCTATAAGTGCTGAAATTTTAATACTATCAATGTTGAAAATAAAATAAAATAAAGGATAAGGGTTTTAGAGGCTAGGCTAATTCTAAACTATTCCTAGGAATTCAAGAGACAAATGTTGGATGGTGAAATTAAAACCTATCTTTGTTTTGTCAAGTATAACTACAACTAGACAAAGATGGTGCAATCTTCAATGGGATTCACAAATGATATCTTATTACTCAAATTCATCTTCAATTCGAACAATGAACGTAAGTAATAGAGTTGAAGTTTAGAAATTTAAAAGTTTAGACTAACCTTACACATAAAATTGGTATGAACCAATTTCACCATTATCAACACTATCAATCCTTCATTTATTTAAAATTACAGAAAAATAAATCTATTCTATTGAGGAAATATGAAACAATGCAGACTTTCAAACTAACAAATGCTCACAAATGAGTCTAATCATTATTTTGAAAGCACTCTTAGCAAAAATTTCACAAGTCTCTCCGAACAAATTAAATGAGAGGGGTTTATATAGGCACCCCAATTATAAAGCAACAACCTAGATTGATCTGAGATCAATGTCCAAGATTATTATCAAAAACCCTAATTAAGAAAAACATAACTAACTCCCATGACACATGGCACAAGGAAGAAGAACCACTTGGAGCATGAAGATATTGACACCTTGCAATTTAATCAAGCAAGTTAGATTCCAAAACACAATTCTCTTGGGCTTGTTCTCTGGCTATGAATGCAATGAACCTAGTCATTACAAAACTAAGTTCCTCCATTGATACGTTTGGTAAGGTATCTAGTTGCACTCCCATGACATCCAAGGAATCAATACATTGAGAAAAAGTGTATTCCCACTTTCCCTCTTGACATTGAAAGTTGTTAATATAGATCAAGAGAGATAATATATCATCTAGCTGATTCTCATTAATAGCCTCCATTTCTTTGAAATAAACACTTTACTCATTTTCCTTTAAGTCTTCCAAGTTCAAACCATTTGTACTATTGGTCTCCTATCCTATCAATCCTTCAAGTGATGCGAGGATCTTGAGCTATATATTTTCAAGAGAATTTTGCATACCAGTACATTCCTCTTTCATTCGATCATATATTCTCTTTTTTGCCAGCAAGGAACAATACCATCTATTGAAGTCATAAGAGGCTCCTGAATCAAGACTTACATAGATATTTCCTTTAACACCTTTAGGCGAGGTATCACCTTGTCTTCTACACTTTGAAAACCCTCTCAATTCTCTTCCATCTGGAAAATTTTAGTTACAAGCATAATTAATTTTTCATAAGCTCGAACACATTTCTCCAAGAATTTATCCACTTTCTTTGAGGTATTTTTGACGCATCCTCTAGTTGCTTGACTTTTAATTCTCATTGATTCAAGACTTTCAACAATATCTTGATGAAGGGAAGAAGGTGGAATGAAAGCCTCATTCGCTTGTGCTGGATTACATTGAATTACTCAAAGTTGGTGTCTCCAACCTTCCTCCACTAAGATGATAGATAGGATTCTGGATAAAACCCTTTGAGAACCTCCTTGACTTGATTCTTTCAAACTCCTCCTCCTACATTCTTTGGTGAAGACATGATGCCTGCATGAAGCTCAAAATTAGAAAAGCATGCATAAACCATAAAGGAAGTGTTATATTTAAAACCCTGAGGGTTATTGAGTGTGTTAATGGTGAAATAAATTGATTTAAAATTATAGAACTTCAACTTGATTGCAAGGATTGATTAAAAATTAAAAAAATCATGATTTAGCCTACAATAAATGCAAACAAAAATAAATTATCATTACCAATCCCTATTCCTTCAAGAATATTTAAAGAAATTTAATATTTTAACTGGAATCTGCAAGTCTAAAGCCAAAATTTAAATGCAGGTCTGCAAACTTAAGATTTGAATTCTTATTTCTCTTTCAATATTCTCCAAATCTATAGCTTGTGATCTTGTAGCAACTTGAATTTATTGATTAACACCTGCAATTTATAAAATTTATTTCACTCTTTCAACTAAAAAAAGGCACCCATGAGCTTGCTACAACTTCTTTAGAAGAAATCCACACTTATGCTGAATGAAAAAAAGAGGCTTCAAGCACTTCTTTGATAAACAAATTATTTCCCTTTTTAAAGAATTCAACCGATCTCATGATTGGAAGTTAATTTAGAAAAAGAAGGATAAAAAATATCCTTAAGATCTCCTTTTTGATTTTCTCTTGGGTGCACTCCTTTTTTTTCTCTTCTTTTTGGCTTGTTTGTGAAGTTTCTAAAAGAAACTTGAGTTATCTTTGCCTTAGCTCACCAAAGATATGGTCTTGGGAAAATTGACCCTTATGTGGAAATTTTCACTTTGAACTGGATTTTCACTTCTCTCCTTGGTATACTTCATGCCTTAGGTGAATTTTCTGACTTCTTCTTGGGAAATATGCCCCCCCAATTAGATTTCTTAAGGCTTCAAGTGAATTTATTACCTTCGTATTTCTTGAGAACTAGATTTTCCTTAGAAAAATTCATCCACTTAGACAAATTCGCTCAACTAGAATTTTCTTCATTTACTAAAATTTTACTCTTAAAGGTGGGTGAACTTCAATTGGATTTCATATGACTCTTAGTGGATTTCTTTGCAATTGGATTTCTCAAGAATTCTACTAGATTTTTATCATGGGCACAACTCATGGTTTGTGGAAGATTTATTCTTATTTGGGAGAACTTAATAGGTTTTCCTGCCTTGGCATTTCCATTTTTGAAACCCTAACCCTAGAACCTGCTAAAATTAGAAATTTCTAAAAATAGAAAAATCAAAAAGCAAAAAAATTCTAAAAATAGTAAATCCCAGATTGGTCCCAAAATGCCAAAAATGAAGCTTTCAAAAAAGAAAAAAAGCATCTTTTCCTGAAAAAAGCAAGGTTGTTGAAATTCGCCCTTTGAACAACCAATTTTACTCCAACAACCCTTTTGAACCCTCCTATGGTGTCAGAAACTTCATTTGGCCTCCCGAGCACTGAATTGACCTATCAATAATCTCAAATATTAACAAAATTGAACTCAAATCCAAACCTTAGGTTTGCCTACCCACCTCTTCCTTGAAAGAGACTTAGAGAAACTGAAGCTAATGCTAGAACCAACCTAACACTAAGACACTAGACAAGACTTAAGAGGGGGTCCCCATTTTCATTGGGGTGAGGTGTGATTAGGTCACAACATCTGGTGACTCCACATGAGGAATGTTCTTGAACATTCCAAAGATAAAGACCCATTCTGAATCAAAAATCTTTGATTAAATTAAACTAACTTACCTGTAGGTTAAAAGGTGTACTCAAAAAGGAAAGGAATCCTAAATTGGATCGGGACACTTTTCCTTTCAATCACACGTGTGTGCAAATGTGTTTATTTCCATCTCATAAGATCATTAGAACTCCTAGAATTGGTCGTAACGAGTTACGTAGTCACCCTTACTTGAAAAGCATCTTGGAAGTTGCCTCGCTACCAGTCGGGCGTCTATAGCCTCGAAGAGGTTATTGTTGTGATTCTCATGAATATTTCTCCATTTCCAGTCAGGCATCCATAGCCCCGATGGAGTTATCTACATGCTCCCATTAGCCAAATGTTTCAATATTTTTCCTTTTCTTTTTTTTTCTTTTTTTTCTTTTTTTTAAGTTTTATCTTTTTATCTTTTGATACTGCTTCTCTTTTTTCATATTCTTCAATTGGCTCATAAGAAGTGAAGCTCATTTGGGTTTAAGAATCATAGTGGTTCTGAAGTAGGACTTAAGATTTTTCACCAGCCATGACCTCTCTTAAAAGAACACAATGACTTAGAGCAATTGATTACATATATGTAAAAATATAGTGATCTTCAAGACTTAGAGTCAAGACACAATAGATGATTCCCTTTCTAGCCAAGTACAAATCTTGACCTAAGGAAAAACTAGAAAGACTTAACCTCGAATTCCAAAATTCCTAACAAATATTTATCAAAGGAATGATCCATACATTGTGTTGTGGAATAAGACCAATGTGTGTTTGAAACATTATCACCCTTTTTGCAAATGCAGATCCCATTATTCCTAACTAAGCCAAGCTAAACTAGGAAAGCAAAGCAACTAAACCTAAGAAAACCAAACCAAAGGAAACTAAACTAGGACCAAAAAAACAAAAACAAAAATAAACTAAGACTCAACTAGAAAGAAAACTAACCTAACTATGTACAAGAGCGGGACTCTCTAGGAACTTAAGATTGGAAATAATGCTTAAGAAACTGCCCATTGACTGGCAATAGGACATCTTCTCTAGTTAATGTATTTAGTCTAAATTCATTATCTCCCAAAAATTCTAAAATTTGATAAGGACCCATCCATAGGTTGTCAAACTTGCCATGGTATCCTCTTTGTTCATGGGCTTTGTCCCAACAAAGGACTAGATCAAAATTTTGAATGCTTTTACTTTCGCTCACCGATCGAACCATCTCTTTACAACACCTTGATTTTTTGCAAAATTTACCAATGCTTGGTCTCTTTTTTCTTCCAGAAGTAGTAACTATGACAATTTGGTTTTAACTCTCTCCTCTTGATCTAAACATTCTTGCATAAATTGTAAAGTTGGAATCCTCAATTGTATAGGAAACATAGGGTTTTGTCCATACACTAGATGATAGGATGATATCCCCAAGGAACTCTTCACTCTTACTCTATCCACCCAAAGAGAGAATTTTAACTGTGTATGTCATTCCCTCAGAGTCTTGTCCAATAGCTTCTTGATAAAGTTCAAAAAAAAATTGTTCGTGGATTCTCCTAATCCATTACCCTAGGGGTAATAATTTGATAAAAATTTTAAAGTGATACTGTACTCAAATGCCTAGTTAGAAAATTTTCAAGAAGAAAATGCAGGAACATTATCACATACTAGAGCATGAGGACAAAAAAATATAGTGATAATGTTTTCTTCTAAAAAATTAGTTACAATATCAGTTGTGCATAATTTTAAAGCTTGAGCTTCCAAACACCTTGTGCAATAGTTAGTCACAGTTAGAATACCACTTGTGTTGCGTAGTAGAAGGTGGGTTGATCATAAAGATAAATTCAAGTCCCCACTTCATGAAAGGTCTTACTTCTATGACAAGTTGAAGTGACATGGTTGGGTTCTTCTCTCATACAACAATTACTTGGCATGTGTGACAAGTCTTCACATGATCATATTCACTTTTAAACAATGCAGGCCAATATTAGCCTACCATTAGGAATTGATGTGTTGTTGCTAATCCTCCTCCATGACCTGTCCCAAACCTGGAATGAAAATTCTCCATTATCTATATCGATTCCTCCTTTTTGGTGCATCTTAGGTAAACTCCCTCATGGTTCCTTTTTTATAATACTGATCCTTGTAACATTTATCTTTGGATTTTCATTCTTAAGGCCCTCTTTTGTACTGGATTTAGATGACTTGGGCACCTGTGGTTGAGAAAAAAGTAGGTTATATCATTGTACCACTCATCTGGAGATACCTCTTGTAATTCATAAACCTTTTGTACCAATCTTGACCCTGCCGCAATGGTTTGTGTTAAGGCTTGGGTACGAACAATCTTCATTGGTTGGATTTCTACATCATACTCTTGAATAATGGTAACCCACTTGCCTCTTCTTTCTCCTAATTCATTTTGTATCAAGAGGGTTTTGACAACCACATCTAAGACTATTTCAAAAACTTTTCTTCTCAAAATATAATGTCAGAACTTTTTGATCGCCTTGACTAAAGCATACACCTATTTTCTATGTTCAAATATCTAAATTCCACATCCTTAAATGGTGCACTCATGAAAACTATGGGGTGTTTAGATTTTTCATTTATCTTTTGAGTGAGCATTGTAGCACAAGAATGTTCCGATGCAAAAGAGTAGAGGTAAAAAGGCTTCGTCTAGTCAGGACTGACCAAGCAAAGAGCATCAATTATGGCTTGTTTGATATCTTCACTAACCTTCTTTGTTGGTTTTTTCCACTCTATTTTTGCACCTTTCTTCAACATTTCATTTAGAGGCCTGACTATTTCAAAAAATAATATGTTAAATTTTATTACAAAATTGATCTTTCCAAAGAAATACCTTAAATATTTTTGACTTGTTGGAAAATTAATCCTCGATATGGCTTCTACCCAATCATGATCGATAAGGATCCCTTTCTCTGTAATAACATGGCCTAGTATCTTTCCCTCGGTTACTCTGAATATGCATTTCTTTGGGTTCAATGAAATCCCATACCTTTTGCACCTTTGAAATATTTTTCTTAGGTCTTTAACATGACTTTCCCTTTTCTTCGAAAATACTACGAGGTCATCCATGCAGACAATGATGCATTTTCCTACAAGATCTTTGAAGGTGATATCCATAGCCCATTGAAACCTGACTCCAACATTGATTAACCCAAATGTAATTCTTTTGTATGCAAATGTACCCCATTTTGTTGTGATTGTGGTCTTAATTCTATCTTCATGTTCTACTAACACTTGATTGTACCCTAAATATCCATCAAGAAATGACATCATCTGAGACCCATTTACAATTTGTAACACTTCTTCCAATGATGGCAAGGGGTAATTATCCTTTTTTGAAGCCTTATTAAGATTTTGAAAATCCACACATAGCCGTATCTCTCCATTCTTCTTGTGAACTAGTAATAGGTTGGCGACCCACGTCGAATGGCGTAATGGAAAGATAATGTCTGTTGATAGTAGTTTTTTTTACTTCTTGGAAGATAAGGGGATCCAACAAAGGGTTTACTGGCCTCTGACATTGCTTGAATAGTTTTCTACCTGCTCTAAGGGGAATTGTATGCGTGATGATGGATGTGTCATATGTCTTTAGATCATCATAACTCCAAGCAATAACTTCTAAAAATTATTTTAGGCTTTTGATTATTTATTCCTTCTCTGTAGGTGTGCACACTTTGCCAATGAGAACATTCTTAACTTCATCTTTTGTTCCCATATTTACTACTTCATGTTGACCACCTTCACCCCTTTGGTATTGGATTTCATGGATTTGGTCCTGATCGAAGATCCTTTCAAGTTGTATCATTCCCCTTGGGATGGTATTGGTCTTCAAATTCATTATACCATCTACATCAAATTATAATTCTCCTCTTTCTTCTTCTTCATCGATGATCTATGTGAGGAAGACACCAGAGTTTGTTAAGAAATCCAGAATATGTTTGTCATCGTCAAATACTTGAAAATTTGTGATATTGTCAGGAACTGATGGTGTGAATGTGATTTCAACTATAAATTTCTTCAAAGCCTCCATCATAAGTGGTTCCAATGAACTTGATGATTGTGCTAATGAATTTTCCACTTTATTTTGGGAGCGATATATGGGTTTGATATTGAAACAATCAAAACTTTCAATGAGATCCCAAACCCGATTTCTATATCTTGACAATCTCTTGTCGTGGCAAGCATACTTCTTTCTTACTTGTTTTACCATAGTTTTTGAATCCCCATAAACATGCAAAATCTTGACCCTTTTTTTAATTGCGTGCAACAATAAGTGAACCAATGATTCATACTTCATCACAATGTTGGTGCATGGTAATTGTAACCTTATTGTAGCTAGGTAAGTCTCACCAAATGGAATAACCAATTCATAACCAACCCCACTTCCTTTCTTGGACTTTGAACCATCAAACCTTAGAGTCCAAACTTTCTCTAGATCTGGTAGTTGTTCATGGCTGCATATTTCTTTCTTCTGAACTTTTGAAATTGGATGACTACCTGAATTTTGTTCTCTCCTTGAGTCCCTTATTCTTTTGGTAAATTCTCTATATCGGAGTCACTATCTTCATCTTCTACCATCAAATTAAAGTACTCATCTCATGGGACTTGGGAAATCCTTTTGTGAACTTGGTCTAAAGCCATCTTACACATTGTGCAAGAGAATTCAAAATGAAAGGCATTATGAATTCAACACCAATTAGGCAATAATAAATCTTGTACAAAACCATGATTTCCCAATTATTTTTCTTTCCTTGCAATTTTGAGAACAAATCTTCTGAAATTTTCAAACATGCTTTCAACTTCATTTGGTGATAACTCCTTGTTACTCTCAATAAGAAACATTGTTGAGTCTAAAACTTCTAGTGAATACCCCTGGCCATCTGAGAAATGTAACACCAAAATCTCTTGTGCCTTTGGTCTGTATTGACCCAGATCTATTTCACAAAACAAAACTTCATTGTTTTCTCCATATTCGGTAATCATCAACTTAAGTCTTGGTGTACTCTTAATTCTTATCTAATTAGGGATACCCTTCCATGGTAACCACATGTGTGAGAAGTCAGTAGAGAAGTAACCATTCAACCTATGAGTCTAGTCTCTTCCAAAAACCATTTCATATCCATCTGGGATATCAACTACAAAAATGTTGATGAATTGTTGAATCCTTGGATCAATTGATAATTGCATATGGATATTGTTTAACTCCCCTACAACTGGGACCTCTGTTTTATCCAACTATGTTACCTTCTTATTTGTCTTTGTAGGAGTCAAACCCACTCCGTGACATACAACTAGAGGCATCACATTGTTGGACGCTCTTGAATCAATTAGACAGTTATCTAGGAGTTTATTGTAAATACGAAGTGAAAGGAGGAAAGGAGTTGGCTCATTTTTTCCTTGATAAAATAATATAAGTATTTCCTTTTGTGCATTGGCTTCTATCTGCCTTGCTTTCATTTGATCAATCTTCTCAATTTGTGGAGCTTCTGTGTCTCTTGTCGAATCCTCCATCTTACTTTCCTTTAAATTTTGAATTACTTGCTCAGTTTTAATTATCTTCTGATCTGGAATTTCTATACCTTCTTTCACTTCATAGATACCTCTAGTTGCTTTAAAATCCTGAGACCCTTGAGAAAAATTTATTGACTGTGGTAGTTTTGAGTAAGTTGTGTCTGCACGTGCTGAACAAAGTTTATATCATGTGTGGTATTTGCATTATTTTGAACTGTGTGGGATGGATTTTACGTTGTATCTCTCATGCTTTCAAGAAATGTATCCCTTATCTCTGGTACTTTCATCAATTTGAACAATGACATGCTCACCTTGATTTTCTTCACCTCCTCTGTCACATATTGAATTAGTCTTTTTAATTCATCTTTAGGAGGATTAGAGTTACTAGCATTACCACTTTTCCTGTACTGTGGTGCATCTCTTAGAAATGGTGGATTATTGCTTGCATCTGGGTGTGGTGGAGTTTGAAAGTTGTGTGGAGGAACGGATGAAGTCAAAGGCTCTTGATTCTTCCTTTGATTAACTCTTGGCTAGTTATTTCCCATCTATTGAAATGCTTGTACCTATTTTATGCCTTCTACCAATATACTATTATACAATGGTAGAAAATAATAATTTGCAGTGTCTTCAATTGGTCCATCAACAACTATAGGTGGGCACATAGGAAGTGGCACCTCCACTGGACTATTAGCCGATGTTGGTCGAAATCTTCCAATTTGATCAGGTGTTTGATACTATTCAAATTATGGTGGAAATGTGAAGTCCTCTAAAACTAGAGCTTGATCGTACTTCACTATTGGGACTATAGTAGTTGATGGATCATCTAGTGTTTCCTTTTGTATCTCTCTTTGGAAAATATTTGCTACAAGTTGAAACTCTCTACACTGTGTCTCATAATGTTGATTAGTGTTGTGTAATTGACACCATCCTGACAAGGCTGAATCGACAAGGAGTATATTTTCTATTGGTCAACTCTCTCAAGTTGGAGGATTATCTAGTGGTGATGACATATTTCCATTGTTTGGTCTTGTATTCCATGTCCTCTTCTGGTATCCTTGATTATTAACATGATACCCTTGATCATTTCTTTGATAAGCTTGATTACTTTGTTGGCCTTGGGTAATTTTGATGATTCTAATGAACTTGATTTCTCGGAGTATGTTGGTAGTCATGTTGGTTCCCTTGGTAACCTTGATAATTTCCTTGGTATCCTTGTGGATTCCTTTGCATGTTTTGAAGTTGATTATTCTTATTTCTCAAATGGGTTACCTCAATAGACAAATTCTTTAACTATTCGATCAATTCTTTCATCTCTTTCATTTCTTCTTGTGTTCTTGTAGATGTTGATGTATTTTGACAATAAACTACCTGTGAAGGTTGTGCTTGAGAAAGGGGAACTCCTGGATGAATTACCAATTGATTATTGGGAGGTGGAATAGGATTTATTACTAGTGTGTGATGGGCTAATGCTTGATTGATCCCTAATATCTAGTTTGGAATAGCAGTGTGCCCTAGGTGATTGATTGGTCCGACAACATTCATACCTAAATAAACATTAACCTTGATTGCTTCCGTGTAAGCTCCCTTGAGATCGGTTGGAACTGGATTGGCTCTTCTCACAAACATAGATGTAAGATTATCCAGGGAAGCATAATAAACTGGTAATGTTGTGGCGTCATTCAAGTTACATGGATCACGTAACCTTGTATATGCCTTATGAAACCAGTTGTTGAAGGAAATGATTGGTTCATGCTCTTGTCTCTTTACTTCAACAAACTATTTTTAAAGTTCGGTTGGGTTGGTTGGCAATCTGAAATTTGCTAAAAATACCTCCTTCAACTATTGCTAGGTTCAAACTGAATTCACTGGTAAGGTCACATACCAATAATATGCTTCTTCTCCAAGAGAGAATGGGAATAATCGACAGGTCACATATTCATGTTGAATATCCTTGTTTTGGAGAGTATCTTCAAAAAATTTGATGTGTTCATCAGTTGTCCGATTAACATCACCGACCTAGAACTTGGAGCAAAAATGCTTTGGATTATTTGTCATCTCATCATAATTAGAAAATTTAATGAGAGGGGATGTATTTTGAGGATGCCAATCCATTGGAATGTTTGGTTGATTTACTTGAATTGGTTGAATTGGTTGTGCAACTACTGGAACTATTGGATTATTTAGTTGAGTACTACTTAGAATTGGAGTACACGGTGGTGAAGTTTGGAAGAAACCAAAAATGTCTTATTTACTTGGTGCTTCTTCACTAGGGTCATCTGCACTTGGTGTTCCTTCTTGTGATGCTTCTGTTTTCTTTCTCTGTCTATTTGTGTAAGGTGAAAAATCTACAAATTCTTTGAAAGAACCTGGAATGGATCTAGTAACTCTTCAAAATTTATCTAATGAGAAAGAACCAATTTGATCCAGTGTGTCTTCCTTCAGTATTTTCGGGGATGTGTGGGAACTGCTTCAGGAGCTAGTTATTTTTCTTGTTGAGGAACTTGTAGAAGGGCTTCTAACCTTTGGATACACAAATCTTTGTAGATAGAAAATAAAATACATTGGGCTTTATCTTCTTCTTCATCTAACACAAATTGGGTTTGCATATACTCTGCAACACTTCTCTTGGTTTTCCAAGAAAGAGTGTTCAATTGAGAGATAATGTCTTCTTGCTTATCTTGAAACCCAAGATTTGGTTGCAATACTAGAAATATACCCCTATGCGGTAGAACTGACTTCATCCATGTCAAGTTTTTGGTTGCTGCAATATTTTGAATGACCCAACCTTTGGATGTTGGCCCTCCTTCTAGCACCAATCTTAATGTTGATGTGGGTTTTGTGACCTAGACCAACATTAGAATAAAATACCCAATGAAATATCCTACTCTCTCTTGAACAAAGTTTCTAATGTGCTAAGCTAAGTGATCACAATGTAGAATCCAAGGTTTCTCATGCATATAGGATAGTCTCAGTTGGTTTTGCTATGTTTTGGTGGTATTTCAAGGGGGACCTACGCACAATTAGCTTGTTCAACTGTTCTTACCTTAAGACCTTAGCAACAACTTTTCAACACTTTGAAATATGGATACGATTATTTGAGTGCTGAAATTTTACTACTATCGGTGTTGAAAATAAAATAAAAAAAGGATAAAGGTTTTAGAGGCTAGGCTAATTATAAACTATTCCTAAGAATTCAAGAGACAAATATTGAATGGTGAAAATAAAACCTATCTTTATTTTTCCAAGTATAACTACAACTAGACAAAGATGGTGCAATCTTCAATGGGATTCACAAATGATATCTTATTACTCAAAGTCATCTTCAATTCGAACAATGAACATAAGTAATAGAGTTAAATTTTAGCAATTTAAAAGCTCAAACTAACCTTACACATCAAATTTAACATCATTCAATTTAAAAAAGGCATGAACCAATTTCACCATTATCAACACTATCAATCCTTCATTCATTTAAAATTGCAGAAAAATAAATCTATTCTATTGAGGAAATATGAAACCATGCGGACTTTCAAACTAAAAAATTCTCACAAATGAGTCTAATCATTATTTTGAAAGTTCTCCTAGAAAAAATTTCATAAGTCTCTTCAAACAAATGAAATGAGAGGGGTTTATATAGGCACTCAAATTACAAAGAAACAACCTAGATTGATCTGAGATCAATGACCAAGATTATTCTCAAAAAATCTAGTTAAGAAAATCATAACTAACTCCCATGACACATGGTACAAGGAAGAAGAGCCACTTAGAGCATGAAGATATTGACACCTTGCAAGCTAATCAAGCAATCTAGATTCCAAAATGCAAGTCTCTTGGGCTTGTTCTTTCGTTGCGAATGCAATGAACTTGGTCATTACAAAACTAAGTTCCTCCATTGATAAATTTGGTAAGGTATCTAGTTGCACTCCCATGACATCCAAGGCTTCATTACATTGAGCAAAAGCATATCCCCACTTTCCCTCTTTCCATTGAAAGTTGTTAATATAGATCAAGAGAGATAACATATCATCTAGCTAATTCTCATTAATAGCCTCCATTTCTTTAAAATAAAAACTTTGCACATTTTACTTTAAGTCTTCCAAGTTCAAACCATTTGTACTATTTCCCTCCTGTCCTATCAATCCTTCAAGTGATGCGAGGATCTTGAGCTGTATTTTTTCAAGAGAATTTTGTATACCAACACATTCCTCTTTCATTTGATCATATATTCTCTTTTTGGCCAGCAAGGAACAAAACCATCTATTTAAGTCATAAGAGGCTCCCTCATCAATAACATTCTCTTGAATCAATACTTGCATAGATATTTCCTTTAACACCTTTAGGCGAGGTATCACCTTGTCTTCTACACTTTGAAAACTCTCCCAATTCTCTTCCATCTAGTGAATTTCAGTTACAAGCATTACTGATTTGTCATAACCTCAAACACATTTCTCAAGGAATTTCTCAACTTGCTTTGAGGTATTTTTGACTCTTCTAGTCGTTTGACTTGTAACTCTCATTGCTTCAAGATTGTCAACAAATTCTTGAGGAAGGGAAGGTGGAATGAATGCCTCATTCTCTTGGTTGGATTACATTGAATTGCTCAAAGTTGGTGTCTCCAACATTCCTCCACTTAGATGATAGCTAGGATTCTAGATAAAAACCTTTGAGAACCTCCTTGACTTGATTCTTTCAAACTCCTCCTCCTACATTCTTTGGTGAAGACATGATGCCTGTATCAAGCTCTAAATTAGAAAAGCATGCATAAACCATAAAGGAAGTGTTATATTTAAAACCCCGAGGTTAAGTGAGTGCGTTAATGGTGAAATAAACTGATTTAAATTTCTAGAACTTCAACTTCACTACAAGGATTGATTAGAAATAAAAAAAATCATGATTCAACCTACAATAAATGCAAATAAAAATAAATTATATTTACCAATCCCTGCTCCTTCAAGAATATTCAAAGAAATTTAATTTTTTAATTGGAATCTGCAAGTTTGGAGCCGGAATTTAAATGCAGGTCTGCAAACTTAAGATTTAAATTCTTATTTATCTTTCAATATTCTCCAAATCTGTAGCTTGTGATCTTGTAGCAACTTGAATTTCTTGATTAACACTTGCAATTTATAAATGCATTTCACTCTTTTAGCAAAAAAAGGGCACCCATGAGCTTGCTATAGCTTCTTGAGAAGAAATCCACACTTATGTTGAATGATAAAAAGAGACTTCAAGCATTTCTTTTATAAATAAATTCTTTCCCTTTTTAAAGAATTTGACCCATCTCATGATTGGATGTTAATTTAGAAAAAGAAGCATAAAAATTATCCTTAAGATCTCCTTTTTTATTTTCTCTTGGGCACACTCCTTGTTTTTCTCTTCTTGATGGATTGTTTGTGATGTTTCTAAAAGAAACTTGAGCTATCTTTGCCTTAGCTCGCCAAATATATGGTCTTGGGAAAATCGACCCTTATGTGGAAATTTTCACTTTGAATTGGATTTTCACTTCTCTCCTAGGTATCCTTTATGCCTTAGGTGAATTTTCTGACTTCTTCTTGGGAAATGCACCCCAACTGGATTTCTTAAGTCTTCAAGCGGATTTATTACCTTTGTATTTCTTGAGAACTAGATTTTCCTTAGACAAATTCATCCACTTTGAAAAAATTTCTCAACTAGAATTTTTGTTCATTAACTAGATTTCTACTCTCGGAGGTAGGAAAACTTCATCTGGATTTCATATGACTCTTGGTGGATTTCTTCCCAACTAGTTTTCTCAAGAATTCTACTAGATTTTCATCATGGGCACAACTCATGGTTTGAGGAAGATTTCTTCTTGCTTGGGTGGACTTTATAGGTTTTCTTGCCTTGGAATTTCCATTTTTGAAACCTTAACCCCGAAACTTGCTAAAAATAGAAATTTCTAAAAATAGTAAATCCCAGATTGGTCCCAAAATGCCAAAAATGAAGCTTTCAAAAAAGCAAAAAAGCAGCTTTTCTTGAAAAAACAAGGTTGTCAAAATTTTCCCATTGAACAGTCATTTTTACTCCAAAAGCCCTTATGAACTCTCTTGTGGTGTCAAAATATTTATTTTACCTCCCTAGCACTGACTTGACCTATCAACCATCTCAAATCTTGACAAAATTGAACTCAAATCTAGACCTTGGGTTTGCCTACCCACCTCCGCCTTGAAAGAGACTCAGAGAAATTGAAGCCAATGCTAGAACCAACCTAACAATAAGACACTAGACAAGTCTTAAGAGGGGGTCCCAATTTGCAATGGGGTGAGGTGTGATTAGGTCACAACACTACCCCTACAAATTTTGGAAACTAATTGACATTTTTTTAATTTTTTTTTAAAATTTGTAGAATTGAGTCTAGTTTCTGAAAATGTAATTTATTTGAAATTTTGATGAATGGTTAATTTATAATGAAAAAAACACCAAACATTGTTTTTTCCAAAAAGAGACACACAAACAAAATAAATTATAGATCAAAGGCCTAACATTGTCAAAAAGTGAATTTTTTTACATCATTGGATAGCTAAGAGAGAGCCTAACACTACCCAGGTGTTTGATTTGTTCGACATTGAAACACATGCAATCTTGACGGTGAGCATGAACCCGATTATGTGAAGTATTGTAGAATTTGCAAAAAAACGTCTCTGGTCATTGGTAAGGCCCTCAAAGCCTTTGGGTTGGTATTCCAAGGAAAATACCAAGCCCAAGGCTTGGGGATTACCAAAGCAAGATATAACACGCTCACATTTTGATCTACATTGAATTTAGTTTTCTTCTCTTTTTTCCTTTTCTTTCTTCTTGTTATCTTTTAGGGAAACTATATACATTGTGTTTTGATCTACATTGAATTTAGTTTTCTTCTCTTTTTTTTCTTTCTTCTTGTTATCTTTCAAGGAAACTATATACATTAAATACAAATTTAAGTATAAGTTGACATTTACATATGGATGTTTACTTTATTATACTTTAAGTTATATTTCATGTATATAGTTTTAGGATGTTTGAGAGTGGTTTCAGATCTCTAGGAGTTATAATGCAAATTCTAGTTTTTGGAAGATCTCACAAATTTTAGACTTAGTGAAATTTCAGTAATCAACATGTCAAATTTTAGTAATCAACAAGTTGTATTATTTGTCTCTCTATCTCACTCGTTTTTTATTTCTCACCCTCTCCCCTCTATCTCACCATTCTCTCTTTCCCTCTCTGTAACTCTCTCCTCTATATATCACCATTCTCTCTCTACTTATCTTTATCTCATCGATCCCTCTTTACCTCTCCCTTCCTCTCCTCTCTCGCCCACCCTCCCTCCTTCCCTCTATCTCTATCTCTCTCTACTTCTCTCAATCTCACTATCCCTCTCTACCCACATATCCCTCCATCAATCCCTACCTCACTCTCTCTATTTCTCTATATCTCACCTCTCTCACCTCCCTCTCTCTCCCTCCATACCTCTCCCTCCATATTTCCTTCCTTATCTACTCTTTATCTCTCATGTCTCTCTACCTCTCCTTCCATCTCTACTTATATTTATCTCCCCTTTCCCTCCCAACCTCTCTCTCTCTCTCTCTCTCCCCAATCCCTCCCTCCCCCTCTTTCTCTCTCCCACAATGAGTGTTGAGGGTGTAAGGTTTAGTGTTTAAGGTACAGGGTATAGGGATTAGGGTTTAGGATATTAGGTATAAAATTGAGGGTATAGGGTATAGGGATGAGGCATGAGGGTTTAGGGTTTAAGGTATAGGGTTGAGGGTTGAGGGATAGTGTTTAGGGTTGAGGGTATAAGGTTAAGTGTATAGGGTATATGGATTAGGGTTTAGGATATTGGGTATATGGTGAAGGATATTAGGTTTAGGGTTTATGATTTATGTATAAATTTTAGGGTTGAGATTTGAGGTATAATGTTCAAGGTTGAGGGTATAAGGTTAAGTGTATAGGGTATAGGGATTAGGGTTTATGATATTATGTATATGGTTTAGGGTGTAGGGTTTAGGGTATAAGGTATAGGGTTAAGGATTGAGAGTGTAGGGTTTTTTGTTTAAGTATAGGGTTGAGGGATAATGTTTAGGGTTTAGGGTATAAGGTTGAGGGTATAGGGTATAGGGTATAGGGATGAGGGTTAAGGGTGTAGGGTTTAGGGTTTAAGGTATAGGATTGAGGGTGTAGGGCTAAGTGTATAGGGTATAAGGATTAGGGTTTAGAATATTAGGTATAAGGTCGAGGGTATTGGGTTTAGGATTGAGGGTTTAGGGTTTAGGGTTTAGCATACAAGGTTGAATGTAGGTTTTAGGGTTTAAGTATAGGGATAAGGGATGATGTTCAAGTTTTAGGTTATAAGGTTGAGGGTATAGGGTATAGGGATGAGGTTTGAAGGTGTAGGTTTTATGGTTTAAGGTATAGGGTTGAGGGTATAGGGTTAAGTATATAGGGTATAGGGATTAGGGTTTAAGATATCGAGTATAGGGTTGAGGGAATTCGGTTTAGGGCTTAATTATAGGGTTAAGGGTTGAGGGATAGTGTTTAGGGTATAAGCTTTAGGTATAGGGTATAAGGATAAGGGTTGAGGGTGTAGGTTTTAGGGTTTAAGATATAGGATCAAGGGTTGAGGGATAGTGTCCAGGGTTTCAAGGGTATAAGGTTAAGTGCATAAGGTATAGGGATTAAGGGTTTAGGATATTGGTTATAGGGTTGAGGGTAATAGGTTTAGGGATTAGGGTGTAGGGTATAAGGTTGAATGTATGGTTTAGGGTTTGAGTGTAGGGTTTAGGGTTGAGGGTTGAGGGATAGAGTTTAGGGTTGAGGGTATAGGGTTAAGTGTATAAGGTATAGGGATTAGGGTTTAGGATATTTGGTATAGGGTCGAGGGTATTGGGTTTAGGGTTGAGGGTTTAGGTTTCAAGGTTGAATTTAGGGTTGGTGGTTTACGTATAGGGTTGAGGGTATAAGGTTAAAGTGTATAGGGATTAGGGTTTAGGATATTGGGTATAGGATTTAGGGTGTAGCATTTAGGGTACAAGGTATAGGGTTTAAGTATAGGGTTAATGGATAGTGTTCAAGGTTTATGGTATAAGGTTAATGGTATAGGGTATAGGGATGAGGGTTGAAGGTGTAGGATTTAGGGTTTAAGGTATAGGTTTGAGGTTTGAGTGATAGTGTTAATGGTTGAGGGTATAGGGTTACGTATATAGAGTTTAGGATACTAGGTATAGGGTTGAGGGTATTGGGTTTAAGGTTTAAGGTTAAGATTATAGGGTATAGGAATTAGGGTTTAGGAGAGACAAAGATAAATATAGAGACAGAGACAGAGACAAACCTGAGAGAGGCTGAGGGGCTATGAGGGAGAGACATGAGAAAGAGAGAGAGTATTCTCTAGTTAGGGTAGGAGGGAAAGACGAGAGAGAGAGAGAGAGAGAGAGAGAGAGAGAGAGAGAGAGAGAGAGAGAGAGAGAGAGAGAGAGAGAGAGAGAGTTAGGGTGGGAGGGAGAGACTTGAGAGAGGGGGAGGGGGTGGGAGGGATAGAATTGAGAAAGAGAAAGAGAGAGAGAGAGATTTCTCTAGTTAGGGTGGGAGGGAGAGGCCTGAGTGAGAGAGGGGGTGGGAGGGAGAGACCTAAGAGAGAGGGAGATAGAGGGAGTGGGAGAGAGATAAAGGGAGTGTATGTGTGTGTGTGTGTGAGTGAGAGGGATAGAGAGGGGGGAGTGAGTGAGAGATAGAGAGAGACCTAAGAGAGAGAGGGAGAGACTTGAGAGAGAGAGAGAGGGAGTGAGTGGCAGAGATATAGAAGGTAGAGGGTTAAGAGTACAGGGTAGAGGGTTTAAGGGTTTAAGGTTTAAGGGTTTAGGGTTTAGGGTTAAGGGTTGAGGGGAAAGAGATAGAGGGACTGAGTGAGAGAGAGAGAGACCTGTGAGAGGGAGATGGGGGTGGGAGGGAGAAACTTGAGAGAGAGAGAGACAAATACAAAGAGGGAGTGAGTGGGAGAGAGATAGAGGGTAGAGGGTAGAGGGCCCACTAGCCTAGAAATTCAGTTTAATTGGAACCTAGCTTGGCCTATTTGAAAAAAATGGGTTCCAATAAATGGGTTCTCCTAATGATTTACATCACCGGGAGACCCCATTTCTTGGAACTCTTTTTTCAAACAGGCCACTACATTGCTAATTTCATCGAATTGGCAAGCTAGTGGGCCCACTAGCTTGCCAATTTGAAAAAAATGGGTCCAAGAAATGGGGTTTAATCATCGGGAGACCTCATTTCTTGGACCCATTTTTTTAAACAAGCCAAGTTAGGTTGCCGGTTTCACCAAATTGGCAAGCTAGTGGGCCCAATAGCTTGCCAATTTGGTGAAATTGGCAATCTAACTTGCCTTGTTTGAAAAAATAGGTCCAAGAAATGGGGTCTCTTGGTGATGTAAATCATCAGGAAACCCCATTTCTTGGACCAATTTTTCAAACAAGCTACTACATTGCAAATTTCACCGAATTTTCAAGCTATTGGGCCCACTAGCTTGGTAATTCAGTGAAAGTGGCAACCGAACTTGCCTGTTTGAAAAAATGGGTCTGAGAAATGGGGTCTCCAGATGATGTAAATCACTGGGAGACCTCATTTCTTGGACCCATTTTTTCAAATAGGCCACTACATTCCCAATTTTACCGAATTGGCAAGCTAGGTTTAAGGGTTTAAGGGTTAAGGGTGGAGCGTACAGGGTTAAGTGTAGAGGGGAGAGAGATAGGAGTGAGCTTATGAGAGAGAGAAATTTGAGAGAGGGAGAGGGGGTAGGAGGGAGATACTTGAGATAAAGAGAGAGAGGGAGGGAGTGAGAGAGAGATATAGGGTAGAGGGAAGAGAGATAGAAGGAGTGAGTGAGTGAGAGAGAGAGACTTGAGAGAGGGAGAGGGGGTAAGAGGGAGAGACTTGTGAGAGATAGAGGGTAGAGGGTTTAAGGGTTTAGGCTTTAGGGTTAAGGGTAGAGGGGGAAATATAGAGGGAGTGAGTGAGTGAGAGAGAGACCTAAGAAAGGGAGAGGGGGTGGGAGGTAGAGACTTGAGAGAGAGAGAGAGAGAGACAAAGATAGAGGGAGTGAGTTGGAGAGAGATAGAGGGTAGAGGGCCCACTAGATTTCCAATTCAATGAAATTGGCAACCTAACTTGGATTGTTTGAAAAAATGGGTCCAAGAAATGGGCTATCGGTGATTTACATCACCCGAAGACCCATTTTTTCAAACAGGCCAGGGTTTAAGGGTAGAGGGGAGAGAGATAGAAGGATTGAGTGAGTGAGTGAGTGAGAGATACTTGAGAGAGGGAGAGGGGGTAGGAGGGAGAGAGTTGAGAGAGAGAGAGGGAGGGAGTGAGAGAGAGATAAAGGGTAGAGGGTAGAGCATTGAAGGGTTTAAGGGTAGAGGGGAGAGATATATAGGGAGTGAATGAGAGAGAGAGAGACTTGAGAGAGGGAGACAGGTTAGGAGAGAGAGACTTGAGAGAGTGA